>LKNJ01002514.1:0-102313 GCA_002120245.1 Maccullochella peelii
GACAACCTGTACTCTATCCTTCGAGGGATAGGTCAGGTTGCTCTACAAGATAAAATGTACCATAACATCAACATGTTGAACGAACCAACTATAACAGAGGAAAATGATAAAGTTCCAGTAGAAATAAACATTGTATGCAGCAAAATAATAAATGGTCATGAATGATAAATTTTGCCCTGACAGATATCACTTTTAAAAAGTACATTAAAAGGTTTCACAGGACTGCAGCTCAGGTGCATTAATGTGGTTACACAGAGCAGCTGCACCATCTGGTGGTTAATACTGTATCATGCGCACGCACACACACACACACACACACACACACACACACACACACACGCGCGCGCAAATCTCATAGTGTCAGTAATATTCATGTACAGACAGAGTGTGTTATCTGGAAAATTAATATCAAGTTCAAGACTTTATTTGCCATTTGTACAAGGGTACAAGGGCATTGAAATTCTTGTGCGGATCTCAGTGATAAAAATACAATACAATAAAAGATACACAAAGCTAAAATAAAAGATACATAGAAATAAATATAAATAGTAAATAATAAAACATACACAGTAAGCAAGTATAAAGAGTATAATGGTGTGTGTGTGACTGTATGCGTAGAGGGGGTGGGTGTTTGTGTGTGCGTTTATGCGTGTGGAGGGGGAGGGGCTGCTGTCAGTCTGTTATCACAGTGTCAGTGGAGCTATATATAAATATATAGCTACTGTATGTAAAGAAAATGCAAATATACAATAGGTTTTCTAAATGAAACTGCTGGATGCAAACTTGATTTTTTTATCTTCAGTGTGTTTCTTCTTCTTCAGTGACGGTACAGATTAATTTTAAAAGTTAAAAAATAATTAAATTAAACAGCACAGTATCATCATTGTTTTTTATTTCCTTATGAGCAGGTGTCATTTGATAACTTGTTGTCTTTTGGACAATTTAGATCTGTAATTCTAATAAGGAAATACATAGACAGCAGTGCTCTTGTTCTGGTTCTGACTAAACTTAACATTATAATTAAGCTGTGAAACCACATTCATAGACAGTGTTTATTAAATTTTCTTGTGCTTGGTACCTGTCCAAGAAGTGTCCTTGGATCCTGTGAGTCAGTGTTTTTGTGGTTTACTCTCAACCCTGGACAGATTGTCAGGCTCTGTACCAGTGGTGGAAGAGGTATCCAGATCCTTTACTTGAGTAAAAGTATTACTGTAATACCACACTGTGAAAATACTCCACTACAAGTAAAAAGCCTGCATTCAAAACCCTACTACGTAAAAGTATGTAATGTGTATGTATTATCAGCTAAATTTACTATGTATCAAAAGTAAAAGTACTCATTATTCAGAAAAATGGTCCCTGTCAGTGTTTTCCTATTATATATTATGTTTGTGGATTAATATTACTGCCGCTTTAATGTGTATGTTGCATTTTACTGCTGTAGATGTTTAAGGTCGAGCTCATTTTAACTACTTTATATACTGTTTGGTAGTTTAATCTACAGCAATGCGTCATATTCTATAAGATCATCATATGTTTGTAGCGTCGCTGTCCTGTGAGAACCACGTATCTCTAACAAGTCAACTTTTCATGAGCTCAGAAAATCAGCCCTGTTTTCAGCCCTTTGTGACAATGCATTTTCCAGCTAATCCAAAGGGTTTATTTAGCTTAAGAAGTATAGGAGAATTTCCTCAACACATAAAGGAAAACTTGATTCTTCAGTTTATCAGAAACATTCAAATTGTCGCCAGTAAATTGAAAAAAGTAATTGTCAAGTTGGTGAAACAATGTTTGTGACGGATCCTTTTTCAGGAAGTAATCATCTTACAAGGAAATGTACAGAGTGATTGACAATGCTGAAATCACAAATCAGTTTTTAGAAACACCTTGGTGTTTAATGTCAGGGTATCAGTAATGTGAGTACATAAAAAGTATTTGGACGGAGATGTCCACAAACCTTTGGCAGTATAGTGTACATGTAAAAGATTGCCTAACACTAACATAATACTGGCCATTATCCATCCAGGATGCTCTCAGAGACAATGCCGTATTCATCTTTAATTTAATCATAAAACATCTTTGAAATTCCTTCTCTATATGTGCCACCAGACAGGGACTGTCTTAAAATAAACCCTGTCTATCGTGCGAACATTTGGGTACTGAGCAGCTCCTGAATATGGAGTTGCTGTAATTATGAAGCAGGTTTTGGTGTGTCCTTGTATGGTTTCTTAGCCAACAACTTTATTATTTATCAGTTTTATCTACTGGGCCAAAACATTTATAGGGTTAAAACATTAATTATTTCAGATTTTGGACAGCCAGTGAGTAAGTGTACATGCACATTAGTATCCTGGTTTTGAGTCTCATACTGGTTTTGATCATGTTCGGGATCTGGCGTTTTCATCGAACATGAGAAACCTGGTTATTCAGATCCCTGTTTACGTAATCATAACAGTGTCCAGGATTCGGATGAGGTGTTTACATGGCACAGGATCCTGGTTTCTATCGGAGTACTCCAGCTATTCTCAAAACTGGGAATAACGGCTTATCCAGGTTTCTGAAACCAGGATATGGTGTTTACATTATGTGACATGCACAGCTGTTGCACACCTGGACCACTGTGGAGATTGGCAATTAGAGCCTTTTAATTCATATGGTAGGAGGCTCAAATACACCATCTCTTTATATGTGTGTAGGCCAGTTATATGGCCATCAATAGAAAAGCTGCCTTGTGTGCAAGATGGCCGCCTTTAACGTTAATTAAAATCTAACGCAAGTGCGCTGTTTTTTGTTTTTGTTTTGGGGATGCCTTGGAGGGATGTGGTGCAAAATTATGCAAAACAAATCAATCTTGACGTCTGATCTTATTGCCTGCACGAAGGTGTTGTAGAGACCTTCTCTGCCCTGTGCAGACGACAAAGGGTTTGACAGGTAGCCTATAGGACAACACTAGCCACGTCTCAGCCAATCACAATCCAGACTCCAGGTCCAGTGAATGTGCAGTGGTTTTAAATAGATAACATCTGTGAGCTGAGCTCTATACAGCTCAATGTGTCAGGAGAAATACATTGGGACTGTATCAGCCTCTATCTTACCCCGTTTCTTTTCCATTTAAATGAATCCATTCTGAGTATATAAAAGTCGTTTTTAAAGAAAGTTTTAAGATGTTTTTCTCCGCGCTGCTGATTCTTGCCAGTTGGGGTTTGTTCGGTTCTGTTTCGGGGTCTCCCGCTGTGGAGGAAGCTTACAGGGCTGTGGTCAGCGTCGTGTCTCCGGGACAGCAGCGTCTGACCGGGGAGTCCCTTCGCTCCCTCTTTAATACACTGGAGAAACGTGTGCAGTGCGGTGGAGTGTCGTGTGAAAAGGTAAGTTTTATTAGGCTTAACCCAGCCAGGTTAGAGAGCCAGGTGGCGAGCTGCAGGTGCTGTGGGGAGAGAGGTCGAGGTCCAAAAGGTATTAACCAGCTTCACCTGTACGGCCACACTGCTAAACTGGTACTCTTAATGTTAATCTTTCAGCAGATTTACAAATGTAAGAGGCCTGTTTACAAAAACAAATGTTCACAATTTTGCCCACATGCAATTAATGGACTATAAGAATAATCTCCACTGTGCTAATTTTGTCAGACTGGGTTCCAACCAAAGTCTTAAATGTATTTATTTAATTAGGCTATAGGCTGCGCGCTTAAATTAGGTTAAATTTCACAATGAAAGATTTTCTGTTTCTGAAATATTTAGTGGACTTAAATCTTGTGATGTCCAGTTGAATTTAATCACCAAGTGTGATCAGAGTGGGCTACAACATAGATGTGAACACAGACGCAGTAATGAGAACTTAGGCTACTAGTGACTGTATCCTGTAATAAAGTTTTGGTTTTTTTGAGGAAGTGCGCTCACACAACACCTGTAGGCTACGTTATTTGAAGGATTATTATTATTATGTTAGTTTGTGTTGGCTTCACAGTAAATTCAGACTTAATTTCATTGATTCTGGACTTCTAAGTAATTTTCTGAATATTGCACGTTGCAATTTCTTCCCCCTTTTTTTAATAATTAGTTATTTAGATGTTTTGATTAAGTCTATGGAGGCACGATGGCTCTGCATACACTGTTCCAATGCATCTATTTAAGGGACTCTCAAAGACATCAAATAAAGTACTACTGTGTTTTTAATGCAGTACACAAGATTGTCAAGTGTTTGAAATGATAAAATAATTAATCACAATAGGAGAATCAGTCCTATTTTAGCATTTCTTAACATGACTAAAGGTGTTTGGTATTTTTACTGACTGAGTCACTGTTTTAGTTATATAGTTCATCTACTCATTTTATGAAGGGCGCTGTTTGCAGGCAACTTGGACAAAACCACGATATCAGTGTGAATGAGAGTGAAGTCCCTGAACTTCCTACATGTCGGGTGTAATCTGCAAGGATAGTGTGTGATTGATAAGTATCAATGCTGTCAATTTAATGGCTGGCTCTGTGAACATAATGGACAAAAAGTAAAGGGGTGAATAACGAAGGCTTTATTGCAGCCTGCACACTTTTTTTCATTCTGCTAATAAATAACTTATATCAAATGAAGCAGTGAAAGTGAAGTGACAAAGGCTTGTAAATATAACTCACTTATATTTACAGTAGAAGTGATATAACTGGTAATTCAAACTTGCAAGAGGTTCAATAAAATAATAAATCTCATTTGACCCACAGCAAAAGTCTTGCCAGATGTCAAGGAGTCCATACAGTTTAACATCGTGAGTTCGCTGATTTGGCTCCTGTTTAGTTTAAAGGTCAGTTCACCCAAATTACATAAGATGTATTTTCTAACATACCTCTACTGGTTTTCAGCATGCAGATAGTTTTGGTTTTATGTGCCAATGTTCTGAGATATCAATCTTCTCCTACCATGACAATGGACTGAATGAAATTTGATTTAAGTTGCTCAAAGCTTTGAAAAACGACGTTTATAAAGCCCATCAGCAAAAGTTTTCATTGGGACTATTTCTTTAATTAAAAGTTTCTGGAAATAGATGTTTTTATTCACCACAAACCAATTTCCATTAATCTTTTATTGTACTGTGGAGGCAGAAATCTCAGAGACAGGTATGTGAAAGCCTGAGCAAATAAAACTACAATATGGCCAAATACAAGTAGAGGTAAGTAGGAAATATGTTTTTGTAATTTGGGTGAATGAGACTTAAAGTTTAAGACAACTCCATAGCAACACATGTTGAAAGATCCTTAATATATTGATTTATAATTGGTTTGTTCACATTTCTCCATCCTAAAGCTATTGCTCTCGTAGCTTGTGAGAGACACAAGTCTATTAGCGCACGGTCACTCTTCTTAGTAATAAAATCATTTGGATAAATACCCATGATGCAACTGAATTAGTAACTTTACTTACTCTGTTCTGTATGTTTTTCTGTGTGTGTGAATGCTTTGCTCTCTGCGTGCGTAGTGTGATCTAACAGAGGCCGTTCACCAGCTGATCAGCAATCACACCATTCACGGAACCATCAGTGTATCCGAGTTCGCTGCTCTGGCTGCCGGATGCGTCCTGTACCTTTCCTCTCCCGGCCTGGTCTGCACCGCGACGAGCCAGGGGAGATGGAGAGAGGAGGCCGAACATCTCCTGCATAAAATCACACATCAGGATCAGCATGAAGAGAGCAAGCTGCACCAAGACCATGGTCACGAGCTCATAGACGTTAGTGGATTAATGGTGCTGCTTCAAGATCTCCACGAGCACTACGAGCCCTCAGGCAGTGAGGTAAGCTTAAGACAAACATCATCTCATTTGAAAGATGAATTGGAGGGTGTCACATGAAGACATTACTGACTTTTCTCAAATCTTTTCTTTTTTCCTGTCAAATTCTGACACTTTACCAAAACTTACTCAAGTTAAACTGTCTGAGAAGGAAACATCATTCTTTGATTAAATGTCTTGTCACAGGTCTGTGAGGCGTCGCCTGAAGAAAATGAGCACGATAATTGACTTTTTAGTAGCCATAGAGACAGTTTATGATCTCCCTTGCTCTCTGGCATAGTTCATTCATGGTGTAAATATGACTTGTGAGAACAATTTTGATCAAGCTTTGCTGAGAGGAGTATTTTTTACTTCCAGGGTGTGTTGTACTGTGATCGTGGCAGTATTTATCACTCAACATATCTTATCATACTTGGGTGATGCAAGCAGTAGACCTACCAGGTTTTGCCCTGTACTCAACCACATCACATTCAAAAGATATTCAATTTACAATCACGTAAAGGAAAAAAACAGCAGAAAATCCTCACACTTGAGAAGCTGGAACTGGGGTCTGCTTGAAAAATAACTTTTATGACAATTAATCAATTATCAAAATGATTCAGTTATTTTTTTGTCGATCAACTAATTAATTAATTGACTGATAACTTCAGCTCTAATTTGAGATTTTTTTTTATACCCATACCCTTTCTCTTTGTCCTTCCTCTCCCTTGTCACCACGGTAACCAGAGCTGTGTGACAGCCAGTGACATCATGACAGAGGTCAACGCATCATCGCCAGACCAGCGACAGGAAGCGGGTGCAGTTTTGGGCCGCGTTCTGTATCACGCCTTGCAAGGTCACTGCTTCATTAGCCAGTCCCTGCCTGAGGAGAACTTCTTCCTGGACTACATCGTGGGGCATCTGGGGTCACAGAATTTCACTGTTGAGGGTAAATGTCCTTCAGAAAACAGAGACGCAGATACATGCGCATAAGGAAAAGTTAGTCGTGTAATCAACTCTTGCTATCTCTTGACTCCTGGAGATGTTTTGCTCAAGTGTAGGTTTGTGTTTGTGTTCTGTAGACTTGGAGGCTCTCATGAGGAGTCTGAACCTCGGACCCGAATTGGAGGACCACGAACAGGAGAGCGAACATGGACACGACCACCAGGAAGATGAACACGCTGATCATGATCATAGTGGTTTAAGACGGAGGAAGAGGAGCAGCCACGAGGGGCTTCACGAGGGGCACAAAGGAAACACCACCTGGGATCAGGTACCAACACACAGAATAATAAATATACTTTCACACAAGTCTTCAGACGGGTGTGTAGGCAAGGCAGCTTTATTTATATAGCACATTTCAAACACAAAGGCAATTCAAAGTGCTTTACATAGGCAAAGAAAAGCATTAGAATGACATTCAAAACAATAAGATTCAAATCAGTTAAGAGACTAAACTGAAATTTTGAAATAAAACAGTTACAGTGCAGCAGTAAGTTGTCAGTGCAACAAAGAAAATAAAAGTACATTAGAGAAACCAATCAAGCAAAGGTAAAGGAGAACAGAGTTTTTAATTTAGATTTGAAAGTGGCCAAAGTTATAGCGCATTTGAGATCTTCAGGAAGTTGGTTCCATCTGTGAGCAGCATAGTAGCTAAAAGCAGCTTCACCCTGTTTGGTTCTGACCCGAGGTACAACCAGCTGACTGCTTCCTAAAGATGAGAAGTGATGAGGCAAAGTAACAAAAATCAGATCCTGCACACTGACGACACTTATGGTAAATTCACTGAATGCCTGACAGGACGCTGGACTGAAACATAACGATTCAATAAGTTTAACTTGGACAGCGTGCAGGAGCTGATTTTTGTAACTTTGACTCATACAATATGCAAAACACACAAGAACATAATGTTTAGCTTGATGGTGATAGTGGAGTGGCCTTATTTTTATACATATATACCAATACCAACAAGCTATAAATTAAATTTTATGATTATCAGGTAAATGTGTGCATCACAGTGATCATGGATACAGATAGTTCACTTTTATAAGGCACTGATGGCATTCAAACTGTTACTTACAACTTACAAAAATAACCTACGGAAAAAAGCAGGGTAAAGTAACGTTAGAGCTAATGGAACAGAAGAGTTTACTTCTGCACCTCAGTTTTAAAAGATTGTGACCAATATGTTTCATTTTACTTTTTCCCAGTTCTGTTTCTCAGCTGAAGAGCTGGTCCGGATCTATGGTCTGGCAGACAACAGCTCTGCCTCCTCCAGCCTCGGTCAGTCCGGCTTGGCTCGGCTCAGCCCTGCCCTCGTTCAGCAGATCCTGAGCGGAGCCTGTACAGGCATCACAGAACCACCCAACCCAGATGGGCTCACCAAGACTGAGAGTAAGTGTGTGTGGGTGTGTGTTTCTGAAAGACTGACAGAGGCCGTGCCTCCACCTGTTGTTAGCTTAATCTAAGTCATGAGGTTTTCACCTTTTTTTATAATGGCAAAATGACCAGATTGCAAAGGCTCACTTTACATTCATTTTTTTTCATATGCGTTTTTGCATGTAAAGGCAGGATAATTGTACCCAAACGTGTATATTTTATCTCCATACTAAAGACTGAGTTTTGCATCTTACTGTCTCCGAATACCTAGATGCACATGTGGTATTTGACTCTTTATATTCAACGTGTTGACCTCCATCTCACCTTTTCTGCTCTTTCAGGATACATCTATGCAACCATTGCCAACGTGGTGATAACACTGATGTCCATGTTTGGCATTGTGTTGCTGCTGTGTACCTCCTGCACCAGTTTGTTCCAGCTGAGTATCCAGTTCTGCATCAGCTTGGCTGTAGGTTCGCTCACTGGCGATGCCTTACTGCACTTGCTGCCCACGGTGAGTGATGTGAACACTTTTAAAGCTGCAACAAGCAATTGTTTTGGTTTTGGTTGCTCTGGTTTGAGGATATTGCGGTTATATGGTATTCTTTATAAACACTAGGCCACCAGGACTTATCAGTTTTGTCATGACATTAACAGTCATGTTGATTCTTGTGTCCAGTTTCTAGGTTTACATGAGCACGGCAGCCAAAAGCATGCACATGACAGTCACCAGGTAGAACCTCCAGACTACATTTACAAGATGTTGGTGGTGATCGCCGGGATCTACTACTTCTATCTGATGGAAAAAATCTTCTCTCTGATCACATATAAAGATAATCACCATCATCATGGGGTAAGGGAAAAAATACCATACCAATACAGATAAAACTGATAATAATATAAATATGGACACACACACAAGGCTTGCACACCATTCTTGGTTTTCCATTGAATTAAAACATTTTTTCAAACATTTCTGCAATTATGGGAACCTAGTGGGATCTTGTCCTTAATTCGTGCAGCTAAATCTTGCAAGGAAAAGTCTGATATAAATCGTAAAATAGCACTTTTGAGCACAAAGTTTTACACCACATCCTGTATTTATCTTAATCTTGTTTTCCAAATTGTTCAGTAATGTTTAAATCAAATTCTCACAAAAATAGAAATTTTATTTTCACTCTGAATTAGAAATTATTTGTACTGCATTTCACAATCTAATACCTGCCCAATATACCACCCTGTTCTTTACTTCCTCAAATCCTTCTTTTTCTCAAGACCTTTCCTTTTATTATTTTGTCTTTCTCTCTGTTTAGGAAGAATCAGAGCCTCATCACTGTGACCACGGCAGAGTCGTAGAGATGTATCAACAGGAAAGGAAACGCAAAGACAAGTCGCAGTCAGCGTCAAAAGCAGACCTGGTGAGAAACCTACACACATTAACGAAGGGAAGTTTAAGGCAGAATAGTAATGAAAACTGGAAATACAAAGATTGTTAATCCAATCATGCAGGGCCAATGCTACACCTTTGTGTTTTAAAGGGATTTAATTCACCTTGCCTCTCAGTATAGTACAAATAATCAAAAGGTTTTAGATCTGTCCACTGAAACTTATTTGTTAGTGCTGAGAAACGTTGGAGTCACATTACAGCCTCCTGGAATCCACTAAATCTCTGGAAACAAAGTCTTCTGGTGCAACTATTATTTCCTGTTAAAGTGGTTGTAAAGATTTGTGTGTGCCCAAAGACGCATTTTATGTCACTAACAGGACTTGTTACTGAGGATTTTGTATGTCTACATTTCGTATGTCTACATTTCAGGTTGAGGAATCACTTTCACAGCCGAAAGAGCGCAGCAGAGGTGAGTAGTTATAGTAGTAAGTTATTTCCAAAGCAAAAACAAGCATGCTATCATTAAATTGAGATAATTGTGCTAATCATTGTGGCTACTCCACCACTATTACTCTGTCTGCCTCTACAGAACAGCGTCTGCTGCCTTATATGATAACTATCGGTGACGGGATCCACAACTTTGCAGACGGCTTAGCGATGGGCGCAGCTTTCTCCCTGTCATGGAAGTCTGGTCTGGCCACATCACTAGCTGTACTCTGCCATGAGCTACCACATGAACTGGGTAAAGAACACACACACATACACACAAAGGCAGGCCTGTCTGGTTTTGATAATTTTTCATTAAAGATTTTTTTAACATCATTCTGTTCTTGTTTCTCTCCAGGTGATTTTGCCATTTTGCTCCACTGTGGGGTGTCTGTCCGCAGGGCGTTGCTTTTAAACGTCGGCAGCGCCATGACCTCGTTCATTGGCCTGTATATCGCTCTGTCTATAGCCACGGACCTCGCGGCAAAACAGTGGATAGCTGCCATTACTGCAGGACTCTTCCTGTACGTGGGGCTGGCTGATATGGTGAGTATTTGTGTTTTACAAAACTGTTTACGGGACAACACATACTGTAGCTGGCATCAAAATAGGATCAAGTATGAACCGCTAAGATGTGCATGTTTCATTTTTAACTTCCACCCCTCCTCTTTCTCCTTCTAGCTGCCCACCATGATCCACATCAGCAGCAAGAGACCCTGGCTAATGTTTCTGCTGCAGAATGTCGGCCTTCTGACCGGGTGGGGTATCCTGTTGGTGCTGTCGCTTTATGAAGAGAGAATCAGCTTTTAAAACATGGACAGTTAAGACGCACATGCTCACACACATCGGTCTGTTCAGTGGGTTCATTTTGCTTTTGGTATAATATATGACTGGGTGTTTATGGGCATTACTCATAAATGACCACGATGAGACCTCCTGGGTAACAGCAGTCCTTAATACCACTAACAAAAGGGTAAACAAGATGGGGAAATAATCCAGTCAGACAAATTCTTGAAAACTGATTTAAAATTTTCTGTGCCACCCAAATGCCTTAAACTCCAAAACCTCTCGATCACAGATGTAGCTATTTGACCATGTTTCAAATGTTGTTCACAAATACTAAATGCAGAAAAACTGCACAGTGGCCTCCTTGTGAACTTTCCTGTATATTTTAATCAAGACAGTAGGTTGCCATCTTTTTAGGTACAACTGTAGCAGTGGGCAAAATATTAAAACACCTTACCACCTAAGCAAATCCACTACAAACTACAAGCAGGAAATAACACTTCTCTTGACAGACTAAAAAAATGAATATAATACATTTTATAAAAGCTAGGATTTATTACAGGACTTCAGTGTACATTATCATGTATAAAATAAAATAAAAAATATCAATAATGCTCTGGTTAAAAAGACTAATTTACCTTTTTACAAATGTTGGAATTGGTCATTTGACTGCTCACCCTTTATGACTCATTTTGTAGCCATTCACTCTCACACACACACTCACACACGCATCGTCTTCACTCAGCTGACTTTTTACTGACGTTTGATGATGTATCATCATATTTCATTTCAGCACTGTCTTGTGAAAATGACACTAAAATTCAGAATACACACGTGATTTACATGTATTACATGTAATAGTTTGTTTTTTTTGGTGCTTTTTATTAAGTGCTGATGAGAAACATACATACTATATATATTTTATTTGCTGAACTACAAATATCACTGCACCAATTTCATGGTAAAGGTAAATGTATACAAAAGTTTTAATGTATATATATATATATATATATATATAGTATGGTGTACGGTATATTTTGTATTCTGCCTTCTTTGGGAAATTAAAACTCTTTCAAAACCCATTATGTACCAACTTCTATTTTATAAGCAGCAGATGGATGAAGACTTAATACACCACATCATTGAAAGTGATTTGGTGTCTAGTGCCTATTAATCTGGGTTTTTAATGTTACACTCTTCATGTAAAATACACACACAATGGTTATATAGGGGCAAATTAGTATTTTTTAACAATATAAATAACCAGTATATTTCAGCGTGAGGGTTCATTCTTGACCTTGACATAAGGTTTACTTTTTTTTCCCAGAGCTTTTGACTGTATCTTAAGATTCGTTTGACTAATTTATGAAAAACATTGTGATTCTCAACTGATCATAACAGAAAAGACAGACATATTTACGGCTGTGTTTTACAAAAATGTTCTGGTGTAAACAAACCTTTAACAACACAAAACATTCAAAACTTAAATTCAGTTGTCTAGTGTTAGCCCTTATATTAGAAGACCTGTCGATCTGGGAATGAAACCAGGTGCTAAAGCAGTGGGTTTACCCTTTTGTCTGCCCTTGATCACAGGTTGTGCATTTAAGGCTGAAGACAGATCACATCTGTTGAATTTGTACTTTTGTGTGAATGAAGCCAGAGGTGCACTGGAAACATGACTCTTTATCTCTCTCGTCTAATCTCCGCAACCTTAAGGTTATGTGAGCGTCTTTGTTAGGGACACAGTCCGCTGACAACTCATCGCACAAAGAGGGAGACATAACGTACATAAACAGTGAATCAAGTATGCTGTATGTGTAACCACAAACATGACCCGTGTCTATAACTTCTCTCGGGCAAAATGACCCATTTAATGACAGCGTTTAGGTTGTGAACTGATCCTTTAAGCATATGCTGTAAAAAACAAATTCCAGATTACAGCATGTCGCTGCTGACAGAGGAAAAGTGGATTCCCCTGAAGTCAGCTCTCCAACAAAAACAATCCATAATTTTGAAGTTCTACACTACCTTTTCAGTGGTTTTATGAGCCCCTGGAGTCATGTGACTCCCCCAATAAAACCCTTGATAATTACCTCTAAAACTGGACCTTTGAGCTTCTCATACATTATACTGCATTATACATCTTTTACAGTAGCATTAATAGACA
The DNA here is from genome assembly GCA_002120245.1 of Maccullochella peelii. NCBI lineage: Eukaryota > Metazoa > Chordata > Actinopteri > Centrarchiformes > Percichthyidae > Maccullochella > Maccullochella peelii. The sequence goes on from LKNJ01002514.1 coordinate 12,954, forward strand.
CCAGCAGATTTTACAGACAGAAAAAGCAAGACTTGTAACTAGCTGAATGGGTCATCTTACAAGTTCATAAAGATGCTTATCAGGCAGTCATCATGTGGTGCAGAGACATAGAAAAACAGACTGAAACGAAAGAAGCAGCAGAGGACTGAAAGAAGGAGCGTTAAAAGTCTGACTTCCACAGCTACTATAATGTCTAAAGTGTAAATGATTGTTCTAGAGACACATTACAGTAAATGTAGTGGTGGCCAACGACAGCCCTTTAACTTTTGAACTATAGACATTTGAAAGGTGGAGTCAGGACAGCAGCTGCATCACTTCAGTTAATGACTGTTATTCAGAGAAGACGTCAGTGTTACAACAGTCACTGAGTGTTTGAAGGGTCAGCTGATTAACAGCGTGTAGAGGGGAACAAGACAATAGCATGTCACGTTGGTTATACTGGTCTTATTGCAGGTTTCGAACCCTACTGACTTTGGTGATACCTTGACTGTTCCTATAGCGCCACCAGTAGGTCAGAGTTTTCACTTACTTCACTTCCTGTGAAATATTTCAATGAATTGGCACAAACGTTTATACAGACCTTCATGGTCCCCAGACATTGACCATAATATCCTCAGTATAAACTTTAGGTAGAGTGGGGACTTTGAGAATGCTTAAAACATGTTCATTACTGCTACTGTAAGAAATCACATTTATCAATCGAACAAGATCGAGCAAGATGATACTGACGTTAGTTTGTGAACTGAAATATATTTGCTTGTAGGCCTTTTTCACAGGAGGACATTTTGACATGTTTCAGTAGGAAAGGCGCAGGTGTAAATAATATAATATAATGATGGCTGAATTCCATTTAGCTGCTCCAGCTTCAGGGTCCTGGTATTATTGCTCAAGCTGGCTCACTGTTACCACTGTCAGGACTTACTGGGACACTTGAATAGAGCAGAGCCATTGTTAATGTTATCAATAACACCTGTGTTTTTCCTGCTATGACAAGTCAAAATGTCTGCTGTCAAAAAGAAAGATATGGGGTCAGCTCTACTTCACCTAACCCATCGTCACATGTCTTTTTCTAAATCTGCTCTGCAGCTGCCAAAGTGACAATCTTGTTCAAGAATAAACATTCCCCAGGAGAGGCTGCTGATTGTGAATCAATCCTTGTCATTGACCTTTACCTAACCTTTCCCAGAAAAGGCTGACTTCATGGCCCAGTTTCTTTTTCCTGTTTCCTCCACAGAGCTACAGTGTATATTATCACCTGGAAGCTAATACTACCAGACTTCTTGAATGTTGGCCACTGAGTGAAGCAGCAATAACATATCCACTGAAATGAATGGAAAGATTACCATGAAAGTTTGGCCATTGAGAGTTGAGGTTTCTTTCATCTCTGTCTGCTGTCAGAGTTTGGAACCGTTAGCCAAAGACTCCCCAGTGTGTGTATATATATGCTCATTAGGCAGATTTCTTCACATTTTATGACATGTTGTCAAGAGTCAAATCAGATATGTAAAAGCCAGAGTCCACTGTTAAAGCACAATGAAGAAAGAAGCAGCTCAGGCTGTCGCTCTGGCCGTGCAGTAGCACTGCTGGTTCTCATCCTGGATGTTAGCATAGCTGTGTTTCATTTGTCTCATTCTAAAAAGAGCCTACTTTAGATTTAACCTGGATTAATTTGCATTAGAAAATAATTTCAAGCAAAATTGTCCTGGTCTCCAGAATAGTTTTGACATTTTGGGAAATACACACTATGGTAAATATGAAGCTGGTAGGCAGATTTTTTTTTTTTTTTTTTACTCTGGACAGAGCCAAGCTAGCGGTTTCCCCCGTTTCCAGTCTTTATGCTAAGCTAACTGGCTGCTGGCTGTAGCTTCATATTTACCGTACAAAAATGAGAATATCAATCTTCTCATCTAACTCTCAGCAAGAAAGCAAATAAATATCTTACTTCCCAAAATGTAGTAACTATTATTTTAATTCAGAAAATGAACCTGAGCCTTCCTTCCCAGGATGCACCAGTCACTGGGCTGTACCTGCTCCTTACATTTAAATTTTCAAACTAGAAAAACATGGTGACAGTTCTGAAACAATACACCAAAATCAGTTAGATCAACAGTAATCTAGTAGTAAAATGATTTGCTTACTTATTCCTGCTCTTTACAGTAATGAGACACAATTAAACCCTGTTGTCTTAATGTTTATAATTCACAAGGTTCACATGTCTGCTGAAGGTGAGTAAATGTTTAAAGTGAGAGAAATTGAGGAAAATCCCAGACATGACTTCAGAAAGTGACTAATCATTACACAAATTTTTCTAACAAGTCATAAAATATTCCAGTCAATATTTGCCTTCTTATCAAATGCGTAAAGTTTCTTGAGTCAACAGTGACATTGCTACAGGGGGATGGTAGCGTAAGAAGATAAATGTTTGTTTTTACTCTATTTTTACTTCCTCTTATCAGATCATTTCTGGGTCAGGACTTCATGGAGTATATGTACAAGCCAACCCCACTAAAAACAAGAGAAGAGTTTTTCATCTAGGTAAGGAGATATTCCTGAGATATTTTAAATAAATGTTACTGCAAGACCGAGCTAGAAAAATAGAAAGATTTTATTTAATTACAGACCACAAAGAAACTTTTATGTATACTATGTATAAAAAATTGTAGAAAACATCATGGATTCAATAATTCAACATGATGGAATAAAAGTTGGAAACAAAAACAGGCGTTTCTGGCAAAATCCATCAAAACCAGACCTGTGTCTGTGCACGCCGCCATATGCACATGCACATTTGGTCGGTCACTTGAAGCGAATGATCTCCTGAGTGGCCAGTGTGATGAGCTGGTTGAAGTCAAACTGGATATACTTCCTCCAGTAGCGTCTGTCCCGGCCGTAGATTTGAGCAGGATAACAAGGACTGCCTGGAACAGAGATTGATTTTCACCTTTATATACGGTATATGCGAGTCCTTAAATGAAGCACATATGTTGATCCACAGCTGATAACTGCACTTTGTCTGGCTCAGATTATTGAAACTTTGGGGCAACATTTTTGGTTTATTGGCATTTTAATATATTTATAAATATACAACATATCAGACTTTGTCCGGAATAGAACAATAAAGTCCTGGACTTATTCCTATCGTTGGCCCTCGTGTTTGGTGGAGAAATCTGGTTCAGGGCGACGGTTAGTGCAATTAAATGGATATTAGATTCTGACTAATATCTTCTGTTCAGCACAGAAGATCTTGCAACTTTTTTTACAGATTAAATTGGAGCCACCAGGGGTAATTTCACACCTGTTATTAGCAAAAATCTGGACATTTAAGCACTATTTTCTGAAATATGCAACAGTCAAGACAAATTAAGAGTAAGAAGAAAATAGACTTTTGAAATAATAAACAAAGCTGGAGTAAGCTACAGGTTTGCTGAACAGCTGAGACTGGGTAAAGGCTTGTGAAGATGTGACCACACCTGCGTAAGATAACATTACTGCCAAGAAGACGACGTCATAAGAACATGAATAGAGGAGAGTTGGGACAGCTTGAACCAGGTGAACAGCAGGAGACTTTTAGAGAGAAATAAATAAATCTGCCTTAATGAGAGAGAACGCCAAAGGTGGTACATTTCTCTCCCTGGCATGATTAAAAATAAGTAACTTTGTGATGTATGCATGCAAACTGAAAGAATATGATTTTCAACATGTAATTAATTTAATATTTTTTCAGATCATTTAACTATCTGAGCCCAGCTTTAAGGTTGAACACTGTCACACTCACAATTTATTAATTGATCCTATAACGCCCTCTAGAGGTCATTTTCAGACCACTCTACATATACTTAGCTGACTTTGCTGCTACTCACGCCACTATGTCACTTAGCTTGAGACAGTACTACACTATTAGTTTAACTACAACACTGGTCGTGGGTACTGTATGTATGTGTACTGCTTGCCTTGTAATACTGAGTTTAAATGCTCTTGTATAGTTTCTATTTTTATTTCCCTTATTTATATGTTATATATTTCTAATTATTATTTCTTACCTTTCTATTTATCTGTACTTATTTCACCTGAATTTCCCCTCTCAGGATCAATAAAGGCTTATCAAATAATTGGCAAGAGCACTAGATTTCAAACTGATACTTGTATATTTTGTAGGAACATCATCAGATTTATGTGCCTGGGTGCTCTCACCTATGCCGTGCAAGATTCTAGCAATCGCTCTTCCAGAGAATTTCTCATCACTTCGGTTGGCCAGAAAACTTCTGATGTCCGCTGTGATCTGATTCTCCCAGTCTGACAACTACAACCAGAAACAAACACACAAAAATATCCAGACCATCCAAGTCACAATTGAGCTGAAACTCCTGATAACCATCCTGTGCGGTTTACCTTATATTTGTCGAGCTCCTCAATGTCCACCGGTGCGAGTGTGTGGTCTCGGTCTCGCCTCTTGTCGAAGTACTCGGAGAGGAGGCTTTTCAGGTGGAAACTGCGACTCTCATCCAAATCGTCGACGCAGGGCGATACGCTGTGGAACGCAACACTGCAACACACACACAAAGTTACACACAGAGACGAGGTAATGTAGACAAGCATCCAGGCAGGCAGAGGACAACACACATGCACTTACACAGTTGGAACAGACAAACAGGCAAAATAGACACAATTAAGTCAGTCCACATTACCATTTTATAAAGTCCTAACTGATTCTTTCAATGCTGATCAACTATTAATTTGACATTTTGCAGGACTCTTGTCCTCTGCTGGCTTTTTAAAAAGTTCAAGGAAGGATTTACACTGGGATAACAAGGGTGGTTATTTACAGCTTACATAGCAACCTTTATAAACAAGTATTACCCATTAACAACCCTGAATTCACAAATACTCTCTAGCATTAAATCATAATGAATTAAGTGACAGATGGATTGGGTTTAAAAAAGCCACAAATTCAGATTTTATTATCATTTCCTTCTGTTATTTGTTGGTGTGGTCAGTTTCAACCATCTGGGAAAAATACAGGCAAATAATATTGTTTAAAAAACATTTGTAGGTTTTTCTGATACATTTAACTGGAGGGTTGAATTAAATTCAGCTTTACTGTGTGTGTGTACCTTTTGAAGGCCTTGAAGCAGGCGGTCAGCTGGTACAGCTGTGTCCTCTCTTGGTTCTGCACGCGATTATGGAGGAAGTGACACACTCTGTCCATCTCCTCATCGCTGAGGTCACCATAGGAACGGAAGTAGAAAGATATGGAGGAGAATTCAACGTGGACACCGCTACGTCCGCCAGCTGAAACACAATATTTATATTGTGTTAAATATTGTCTTTATTCATCAGTGTTCACTTTTTTGTGCCAGTGTCAGTTTACATAGTAATGTTTTCCTCAGCGCAGGAAAGGAGGTAAGAGGCAGAAAGGAGTTTGAGTAAGACTCCATGTCGACCAGTGTGATTAACTACAGGGCTCTTCATCGTTTACAGTGAGAGCACTTAATCCATCTGACATGATTTAATTCAAACAGTGACTTCTTTTCCTGCTGTGTGTTTTGTTTTTGTGTCTATGTGGATACTTGTTTGAGTTTTTTTAACTATGCAAACCAAATCTAGCACAGGGGGGGATGAAAAATATTGGAAGTCTATTGAAGCAATATAAAACGACAACAGAAACAGTCCTCTACCCCCTGACAAATTTATTGGTAAGAGATGTCAGTAAGAGTTATGCCCCGAGCTATGTATGTTAAAAAAGAAATGTCATTAGTGCATACACATACCTCTACCAGTGCTCCACTGCAGCTGTCGGAGTCCTCTCTTCACAAGAGGAAGCTGCCATCCCATAGTGTCCGCAACCTCGACAACATCAAACTCCAGTTGATCGCATGTCTCCACGCGCTCGCCTGCCATCCGCCTTCTGGCCAACACCACAGCAACCGGAGGGCAACTGTGGAAAATTACAAAGTAAAATAAGAAACTGATAAATCATTGTCATTTCAAATCTGTAATGACATTGTTGTTCAGCATATCTTATACATCTTATTATATAAACAAACACATTCATGCACACATGGTGCAGCGTGGCACATTTATGTAGCTTTTTCAGTGTCCTGTGTCAGAGTACCCTAAAGAATAAGACATTTCATACATTTTAGTGATTTTCTGGAGTTGTCTTGGTCCATCATAGCAGCTGATGTTACACACAGACAGCGTGGGATGGAGAAGTTCAACAAAGCGTTGGGGATGCAGCTCCAGATAGCAGAGTAGTGTTTCTACACCTGAAATACACAGATACGCAAAGACAGAAAGAGAAAGTTGAGTTTTGTTCTACTTTTTCTGGTGTTTCTCCTATTACTGTTTTTTTTTTACTGGATTTGGTGCATTTGCAGCATCACAGTCACCAAATTTTACTTTATTTTATTTATTTATTCATGTACATGCTCGTGTGTGTGTCCACTAACCTTCCTCTGTGATGTCCAGAGCCTCGACAGTATGTTGGATGGGAATCGCTCTCTCATGCGTGCGACACATTCGCTCTCTGGGCCAATCACTGCCCTCCTCTTCCTGGTCCCTCAGCCAATCACCGGCTTCTTTAACCTCCACATCCTTGCGCTTCGTCGAACCATCACCTTTCTCGTGTTCAACTGTCTGCTCCTCCTCATCCTTTCCTTCATCTCTATCTTCTCGGAGGGGTAGCTCGGCTGGATCGGGATCGGATGTCTCCTTGCAGTGAAAACAAGGTCACATCATGCACTCATTTTGTCCAAAATTCTGGTGTCCTCTACAGATAACTTTGTAAAATATGTCCTCGCTAAAATTAACTAAAACTTATCAACCACACATTGTTTATAAAGTTCAGTTTTTCAATTTGCTTCAGTGTTAACTGCATTTCAACTGTCTTTTATTGGGTGAAAGAGTAAAAGATATTAAAGACCATTTTCTCTTTTAATTACCTGTGCAGTAGACGATACCGGTACGTCTGTATGTTCTCTGTCCTGCTGAGTGGGAGGGTTCAAGCTGCTCTGCTGATCACACACATCCATCATTTCCAGCAGCTCCGAATCGTCAATATCCTTTACACACAGACAGTTTTCACTTAGTGGAAAGTTTAATCTTCTTAGTTTAAGTACCATGGTCTCAAAGCTATTTGTTCAAACAGCATTTAGACCGCACGCACGCACGCACACACGTAGCATTACCTTTACAAGATCCTGTTGTTTCTGGTGTATCTGTTTACATTTGCACGGAGGGAAAACTTTCTGGACCAGTTTCTTTACTATGTAGTAGTCCACTGTGTCCGCATAGATATGACGACGGAGCTCATGGAGGTCCCCACCCTACACACACACACACATGCACAAAGTTATTTATACTTAAAATATACTGTGTAGGTACCACGTTATACTATTATAACTGTGCCAAATACAGGCATCAACGGGGAAAAAAGATACAATGTACTGTTAAGAATAACACAATATAACATAAAACTACTTTTTAAAATCCAGTTAATTTGTATTTCCTCTTTTACCAGTGTTTTAGGCTGTCAGTCCAGAAATACAGAGTATGAGCCAACTTGCGTCCTAAAATAGACAGATAGTTATAGTCTTACCTCAGGGTCCAGAAAGAGGTGACAGTGTGCTGGTTCTCCATCTCTTCCTGCCCTCCCAATCTCCTGAACGTAGCTCTCAAAGCTCTGGAAAAACATTTACCAGTAAGGGAATACAGAAAAAGACAAGACTTGGGCTCTAGTTTTACACAGAATTTTGGTTTTCATTGTGATATCAGGGTTTAAGATCAAAAGGAATCTATCTCACAGTATCTTATGGGTATATACTACTATACCATGACAACAGGGCAAAGATTGTGTGATATGATCGAAAGCTCCAGAACAACTGCTAAATGGACCTTGTGGTAAAATAGTTTCCTTAAATTCTCCATCTATGTTTTATGTATGCTCTTGATCACAAAAATGACTGTTATCGAACCTGATGCAGTTGCAGATTACATGTAAAAGTTTCTCAGCTGCACAATGAGTAAGAATGAAGAAGCAGTCAGTTTCAATGTGATTACACAGTTCGAAGAGCTTCAGATAAATGAGACCACTACCCACCTTAGGCATATTGTAGTGGATGATACCACGGACGTCAGATTTATCGAGGCCCATTCCAAACGCCACAGTGGCCACCACGATTCTGAGCTCCCCGCACATGAAGTTGTTCTGGACACGACGGCGCTCTGATGCCGACAAGCCAGCATGGTACGACTCCGCCTGCCACTTCAGCGGTTTGCGAATCTTCTTCCTTGCTAAATGTAGAAACACAGGGTAGTGTGAAAACAGTAGACAGACATTGAGTCAAAGTGAGAGAAGTTAAAAATATCAAATGGAGTAAATGCTTGCTTGGTCTAGTTTTAAATCTGGCATGTCTGATGTAGTCATTTTACATTTCAACCCTTCACCTTACATGTTTCTCTCTCCAGTTTAGTGAAAAATAAACAAGTTTCTAATCACTCAGAAATAAGAATTATTCCACCCGTACCCAGTTCTTTCTTTCTGTGTCCGACAGGGTTGTTGTGTGTCTGACTGCTGCTGTTGGTTTGTTTGTTTTCCTTCAACAGCACCCCCTGCAGGCAGGTCCTGAGCAGTGCAGCCACACGAGTAGTCTCCTCTCTTCTGGTGCAGTAGACAATGACGGAGTCCAGACAACCAAATCGATCGCCTTTCAACAAGGATACTAAAGCCTAAAAAGGATAAAAGGTGATAAGACAAAGTAAAAAAAATAGCTAATATTTCTAGACAGACATAAGGGGGCAGGTGGAGTCTGGTGTACACATTTGCAGAACACTTTGGTGCAAAACTTGCAGCTACATACACCCATTATTCTACTGAGGTGTGGAGAATACTTTTCTCTGTTGACTAAGAACATTTAGACCCAGCATAATTTCAAATGTAGGTCAACATGCCACTCATCACACCTGATCCTTTTCTCTATCCATGGACACAGACAGATGCAGGTTAGGAGGCACTGCTGCAGATCGGACTGCGATGCCGTCTTGATCAGTGATGTCCAGATGTCGTGCGATGTCCAGAGCAGTGGACAGTGTGGCTGTAGCTGTGAGTCCCAGCAAGCACTGCACTCCCAAACGCTCCCTTAGTACCTACAAACACATATTTCACATATTTTTCAAGCTAGTTTATACTACGATATTTCAGTTTGACATTCAGATGCTATTTTTCCTCAAAGGGAGGACCAGAGTCCAAGACAGATGGGCCAACTTATAGTCCAGGAACCCACACACACACCCACCTTACATAGTCTTAGGTAGCAGGGCCTAAAGTTGTGTGACCACTCTGAGACACAATGAGCTTCATCTATACAGGCAAAGGCCACAGGAGGGAGCTCCTGAGCAGACGGCAAACACCCTGAACCTGAACCACCTCCACCAACCAGAGCCTCTGGAGAGAGCAGCAATACGCACACCTGGCCTGACTTCACCTGGAGAAACAGAGGTCACACATTATGACCTGAAAATACTACTGAACATGTGACAGTTTCAAGATTTCAGGTCAAGATTTCTCTTTGATTTAAACTGCATTACAGTACCATCAAAATAGCTCTATACAGTTTACAGAAAAAAGGGAATCATGACTAGGTTTGGGAACATTTTGGAATTTTTACATGTAATCTATAGACAAATGAGGGGAGAAGCGTTATGAAAAGTATGAGATATAGGGATGGCTTTTGATTCTAGATTTGAAATTTGGTCTAATTTTTTACTCTTTGAGACACGCAGGAAGATGTTGATCTGTGTTGTTGCTGAAGTGTTTCCTCAAACTCTGAAGTCTTGCTGCTCATTTACTGTGGAGACTCCTATTGTGTCTGTTACCTTTTCTATTGCAGCTTCTCTCTGTTTCATTGTCATGTTGGAGTGGATGCAGGCTGCCTTCAGCTTGGCTGGCAGTCCAGACAGCTACACACATACATACACACACACACACACACACACACACACACACACACACACGAGACATTCACAATAACATGTGTTAACTGCATCACTGTTCAAAGTGAGAGGGTGTATTTGCTCTGTACCTTTCAATTATAGTTAGCGACGACAACATTTTGGCTTATTTTTTCATATGTAGTCTTTTTGTTTGTGTGTGTGTGTGAGAGAGAGAGAGAGAGAGAGAGAGAGAGAGAGAGAGAGAGGGTGATTACCTGGTCATCCATTAATGAGACTAGAGGTGAAATGACCAAAGTGATGCATGTTGATCGCTGAGCGTACAGGTAGGCTGGGAGCTGATAGCACAACGATTTACCCATCCCTGTTGACAACACTACGAGGGTAGAGAGACCTAAAGAACAAGTGAGAGACACACAGACAAACATGAATACAGAGATTATGGGTGTCAAGATGTGTGTTCTTATATGTGTGTACTGTACATACCTGACAGGATCCTCATGATGGCTTCCTCTTGTCCTGATCTGAATGACTGATAGCCAAGGTCTCTCAGAGCTGCATACACCTCAGCAGGTGTTGCTAAACAGACCCCCACAAACCAAACGTCAACTTTTGAGCAAATGTACGGTATGGCTATTTGTTTTATCTGTTCTTATCTGTACTTAATTATACAGGGTTTTTCAATGTAAGGATGTAAAGTGTTTACCCTGGACTTTCCCATCATCTTTGAGATGATAAAGTGGTTCCATTGGTGCTGGAGGAGCGGGACGCTCATAGTCAGGACGAATGACATTCAGCAACACCTCGTCTTTTTGGTTACTATCCACTTCCTTTTCTTGGTACGGCTGCTCCTCCACTGGAACACACAAACACATCTGGATTTGAACACGCATGACAAACAAACACAGAAATACCTCTGATACTGCAACTAAGATTTGCACAGCTGTATTGATTGCTGCAGCAAAATTGCAAGACTTGATAAAAACTGCAACTCAAGGGAAAAACTCTTGTATTTGTTGACACTAAAGTGATAAAAATTTAATTCATTTATGAATACATGTATGATTTATGATATTGAAAGTGAATCCTCCATGTGCTCCGTCTCTAAACCTCCACTGTACTTGTTCGCTGGAAGATGAAAAGACAAATTATGTTGACATATTGTTCAAATTGGCCATTTTAAAACAAAATAAAATTTGATAACCAGACAGTAACCAACAACCTCCTTTTCATGCAAAATGTTGATGTAATTCTACAACATTCTTCGTGGGAATATTGTGTGGCTGATTTAAGTTGCATTACATATCACTCATTCTTGAGGGGCCTGCACACATTCATTGAACAAACAGACAAACCTGAAAACCTACATTATTTATAAAGAGGGAAAAAAACTCACAAATTTAGAACTTCAATGTCACAAAAGAACTCCTTAGTTGAGGTGGAAAGCAGCATGATCATAAAACAGGCAGTAAGTTCAACAGGCGTACCCAGTGGCTGAGGTTGCAGTGTTCCTGTTGCCCTGGCAACCTCCTCCAGGGTTGGCAGTTCAAACGGCTCCTCTTCACCAGGCGGGTCCTCAGGAACAGGAGGGGCTGCAAAAGAGGGTTCAGAGGTATTTGTTGTTGTGTGCATCAATAAAAACTATTCAGAGGTGATATTTATGTGAATCTATCATTATTAGCATGGTTGTGATGTGTTCAGGCAAATAGGCTTCCACTTCAAAGTGGCCACAGGACTTTAGTTCATACAACATCATAAAAAAAGATGACATTCATTGAGGAGATGAATAACTGTTTACTATCCACAGATGAGTTGAAACCTCAGTAATGAACAAATATATTTCAGGGAAACTTGTAACAGTTGATGTCTTACTGATTTGAGTGAGTCTCAATAGTTTTTGTCAAACAAGAAAATCCTTTTTTTGTGAATGTGCATCATTTGTATCACGTATTACCTCGTCCCTTGCAGTCGATGGCCCAGTGTCCAGTCCCTCCACATTTGTAGCAGGTGTCACCCTGGCGACTGAGCCCCCCTCTGAATCCACCCCTCCTTCCTCTGCCAAAAAATCCACCACCTCCACCAAAACGTTCACCTTTCAGCTGGAACTTCTGCATGTACAACTAAAACACACACAGTAGATTCATTACAACAGCTAAACACACATTTGTATAACTCTGGATATATTTTGCATTATGACAGTCTAATAGTCATGTGAAACTGGATTTATGGTTTAGATTTCTGGGACAAAGGCACATAAATACATTCATTCTTCGCAAGGATATCGAAGAAAGATTTTGTATATTTAGTCCCGTTTTCAATGAGCAATAAACAAAAGATGATTTATGAGATTTGGCAAGGAATTACACAACAAAGTGTGTTTTATAATTTTGTTTCTTAACTCTGAACACTCGTCCAGAGCAGGTAGGAAGTTCAGTTTTACCTTTAATGTTTTGATTATAAGACAATTTCTCTAAACACTAGGGACATATCAGGGTGTAGAACAAATCCCGCATGCACAAAACTTACCTGTTTGCGAAGTCCAACACCTCTTAGTGCGTATCCTTTGACATGAGATTTCTTCTTCAGATTTATCTTCACAAAGTTACCCTCTGCACCTTTCATGCTTCTGTACAAATAAAGTATTGATTGTACTCAGACTACAAAGTGAGATGTTTCAATACCATTTTGCAGTCCATGTGCGGTACATATTATGCAGTCGATGTGTGGTCTTACCTGGCTCTGACAGACACAGTGTGATACATTCTCTTGGTTCCAAATTCCTCCTCTATTTCTCCTAACAAGTTCTCCTGAGGAAACTTGACAGGAATAATACTGTATTTAACTCATCTGCAGAAAAAAATAAAACATACAGTATGCTGAGATGAATGCAAACTAACTGACTTACCTTTTTTGGTACATTTGTTTCTTTCTCTTCTTCTGCCTCTCCATCTTCATCTCCCTTTTTCTTGGCTCTCCTTTTCTTCCCTCCTTCTTGAGCTGGGCTGGGGTTTACATCAGAGCACTCCTCTTTCTTTTTGCCATTCCTACGCCTCTTCTTCACTCCTCCCTCCTCTGTCGTCTCTCCCTCCATGTTCTCTCCCTCTCTCTGCCTTTTCTTCCCTCTCTTCTTTGTGCCTTTGGATTTGTGACTAGTTTCATTGTTGTCTTCTGGCGTTAAAGGTGGCGTCAGTCCTCTCATCTCCTCACCTCCCTTCTTTTTCACTTTTTCTTCCCCTCCTCCTCTGCTTTTTGCAGTGTGTTGTAGAACAGGTTTCGGTGCACTATCGCAGACTATTTTATCACTAGTAATGCTCATAAACCCTTCATCTCTTCCAGAGTCTGCCTCTCTTCTTTCTTCCTCTGCATCAATTTCTCCTTTTCCAACTCTTTCATCTCCTTGTATTTTTCCTTTTGTTTTTCTTCCCCTTTCTCCCTCTCCCCTTTTCTCCAGATCTATCTCCTGGTTGCCTGCTCCAGGCCTCACCTCAGCCCCCATCTCTCCAAACACCTGACACCTCTCTAACCAGTTCCTGTCAACAAAACTCAGTCTGCTGGCAGGGGAGGACCTTCCTCCAGTGCCTCTACCTCCCATTCCTCCTCTGAAACCTCCAAGACGCTGAGGGATTCCTCTCAAGCCAGTCGCAGAAACACTTGCAGAACCAATACAGCCACGTGGAGTTCCAAAAGTTTCAACTTTGTCTCCTGAAGCTCCTATGCTTTCATTTAACTCTCCCATGGCTCCTACATCTCCTCTTGAAGTTCCTACACTACGTGGAGAAGATAATGACGACAACAGGGCAGTAGCTCTGGCTGGAGACGAAGCTAGACTAGAGACACTTTGATTTTGTAAACTAATACCTTTACTAGTACTACTCTTGCTACTAATATTACTACTAGAACTACTCGCAGCACTTGCAGGTTCTTCGCAAGACTCTTTGACAGGTTCAAATGGTTCAAACAGCTCTTCAGGCTCCACTGGTTGGAGTATCTTTGAATCCAGGGACCCCAGGCAAGTCTTTACTCTTCTGTGAACAGGGACACAATAACAAGGAAAGCTCACACAAAACATTTGTGGGCCATTACTGTTTATTCTATTCAAATAAAGGTTTTTAAATGGCTATCTGGCAGCAGCACAACTATTGTCAGTGTGATAAAGAGTCAAAGTCATTAAAAAGAGATTAAAAGACAAGATTATTAGGTAATTAATTTTCCAAATTTCCAAAAGGTTGCAATTATTTCATCACAGTAGTGGCTGTTTAAAATGTAATGACTGCATATTGTACAAACAATAATAATAGAGTAAGTATGAAAACAGAGTATCTCGGTTTTAGACTGAAAATGGTTGCTGAAAAATCTAATGTACTGAAAAATCTGTCTGTGTACTGTATTGCAAATAATATTACAAGTAGATTCTGATTAATCAATCCAACAGAAAAATAATCAGCAACTATTTTGATGATCGTTTATGAAGCAAAAAATACCAACAAATTATTTGATGTCAGTTCTCCAATGTGAGGATTTTCTGCTTTTCTCTGTTCTGTATCTTTGTAAACTGGATATCTTTGAGTTTTGGACTGTTGGTCAGACAAAACGAGACATCTGAAGACGTCACCTTGGACTCTTGCAGTCCTATTTGCAATGCAATATTCAGCTAAAGTTGGTTAAATATCTAGTGGTAAATAATTCACTGATAATATGCAGCTAACACAATACTTTCTTCCATTTAATCACCTTGGTGAGAAAGGGCTGGATTCGGGGCCAGTGGGAGTGGTCTTGGCAGCAGCAGCAGCAACGGGGCTGTTTGTCTGTCCAGTTTGTCCATCTTTCAAGGAGTTTAGAGGCACCCGACCGGGAAGGACTGATTTCTTAAGTGAGACAGGTCTGTCCTGGAATAACAAAAGGAAATCACAGCTCTAGTACTAAATCCAAAAAAATCATTGTTTTTAAATGTACAGTTTGGTCAGGTTTTTTCTAAGTGTGTCTCACCTTACTGAGTGTAACCAGGTTGGTTTTAAGCTTTAGGCCGTAGTATTGGGCAGAGGCCTTTAGACTGTCTCTCTCCTGGGGTGTCAGTCTGGGAGAAGGTGCAGGCTGTGCACTGCGGTTCAGATGGGCACCCCAACAGTCCGACTCCTACATAGATCGATGACAGGCAGATAGTCATAGACGAAGGAAACAAATTGTCTTAGTTGTTTATGTTTTTTTCTACAAAAGAAACACCCACTTCCTTCAGTACCTTCTGGGCTGTGTTAACCTCAGCTGTAGATCTGGACTGTTCAGCATGTCCGCTGGCTGCATCACTGCTGCTGTTTTCTTTGGCTTGTTTCAAATTGCGGTACTCTTTATACAGCTCTGGTATAAAGACACACAATTTAATATGCTTCTGTCTCTAAACAGATTATTTATGCTAGAGATGGTCTAGATACAAGGGCCAAAGAAATACTTCTGTTTATCTATATTGCAAGTTATGGATTATACTCACTCCTGGTGTCCTCTGGGGCCTGATCAATGTCCTCCTGGAAATGAAAGATTATTATAATATTCAACTATTACGAAAAAAGTTACACTGTCTGTAGCAGTAAGTGGAAAGTGGATACACAGAACCAAATGAAACCACAACAATACAAAAACAAACGTTATGCATACAAAATATCTTGTTGTTGTAAATCAAAGCAATGGTTTGCCGTTATGTTGCTGCTTGCTAACGTTTAGTGTTTAAATTACCTTGTTTGGTTTCTTCTGGTGCTGTTTGACAAACCCCTGCTCCCAGGTTTTCAACAGAAGTTTCACCTCGTTGTAACGATCCATGGTAGCGCTAACTACAGGGCCGATACTGCTTACCTGATAGATTTAACTAACGCTAACTTTAATTTGTTGCTTTCATAATTTAGTGCATAACGTCTGTTAGGCGAAAGCTAACGTTACAGCAACACGATAGCTAGCTAACGTCATAAACGCAACGTTATTGCTAGCTTCTTTCAGCGTTTGGCAGCGAAAACGTTAAGGGTTTTAGTGACCGTGAGTTACTTTCGCTTCTTCTTCTCTAATAAAAGTTATAGCAAGTTAAGCAGACGAAAATGTTACATGTGTAATACATAACTATCATATTAACAAAACTGCATTAAAGGGCTATATTCCGCTGTGTTATTTACAATTTTCCCGCGCCGGAAGATGACCAGCTTGTGTTGCCAGGTTCCTCTTTGTATCCCCCAGTCTCATGAAACATAGCTTTCTGTTTTTACACGGATTTAATTCACGAGGTGAAACACTTTAACAATGAGAACATAAAGAAGATAGAGATCAAAACAACAGTCAGTGTAACAGGTGTGGAAAAAAGACTTTCTAATGCTTCCGTTTATGTTTACAAGAGGTTTGAGCCCGCCAGACACCACTTCCTCAAGGCTCCATACAGTTTCCGCCTCCTTCTTAAAGGGACAGTCACAAACTTTCCTTTCCACTCATAATATGATGAAGCAGGGCTGTATGAATAGAGATACAACATCTGGCAAAACATCAGGTATTTAACTTGTCACCATATCCCCCCTGCATTAATGTCATGTGATTTAAAAATATATACTTTATACTAAGTCACTAAATCACTTTTGAAGTTTTGATCTTAAAATTCACATTTTCCAGGTGTAATTCTCCCTGAAGTTATTGTTCTGATACTGGTATGTCAATGTGTCAAAAGATTAAAAATCAACCGTCAAGTCAATCACTATATGCAGTTTTTACACCATGCAGTTATTATTACATTGAGTGTTTATACAGTGTGAAACAGAAAGTGTTGTTTCAAACCTCCAGATTGCTTTGTATAATTTAGTGAGGCCTGTCCGCCACACTCCTTAAAGATGCTAATATCCTTATCCTTCCCAATAGGTAAGGTCTCTCTATCCAGCACTCTCATTAGTGTCCGAGGCAATGTGCATGACTTTGTTTCTTTACCTATTTGGTGAGTGTGGAATTATCCAAAATGTGTATCCTGTTTTGTTAAGTTAGAATTAATTACATTTTCAGCTGTAGAGCTGACTGCTGTACATAGTAACTGGAGTTTAGTTCTGCACGGTACTGGTTGTACTGGTGGTTTTATGCGTGACAGATACTGTTACTAAATGATAAAGAGCAATAAAGACTGTAATCACAGATTTTTTATCAGCCTATTGATACTGAGACCTTGAACACATTTAATACCTGCTTAATCACTCTTCACTAGATACAATAAGCAGAATAACAGAAAATAAACTGCTATTTTCTAAATCCAGTGACATTATTGTAAGTGGATAAGTGATGCAGTGCATTTCAGCGACAGCTAAACCTATTAAGGCATTAATGAAACAGGAAAACACATGATAACAAAGAAAAACACTTTTATTTTTAGGAGGCAGTGTATATAAAACTGTTAACTGTGTGGAAGGTAAATCATACCACAAAGGCTATGGCTCTGATATTGAGGATGGATATATTTTACTATTTTACATTTTTCATAATGAGACATCACTTCATTCCAGCTGGGAAACCTCATGGAAGTATGCACCGAGCATTTTGATCCCCTGAATGTAGTTGGTTCTGAAAATGGAAAGATGAAACAGTTTCATTATAACTTTTGGGTGGAAAACCTCAACAAGAACTTATATTGGTATTTGAACTATCACTAAATTCAACATAACATAAAACAAACTCTGGAGGTGACAGATTGTACTTAACAGCCTGAAAGTAATCTTTCCTTTGGCCTTAATAATTTATTTTCTTTAATATCACACCTAGATTTGTCCATGTGATGCTTATTCCAGTTACAAACAGTTCAACTCCTATGAGAAACTTTTTGAACCTCCTCTCTTCTCAATCACAGTGAGTCAGTCAGAAGAAGAAAAAAGCAAATGAAGTTGTGCACTGTGACATACCTGTTGATCTTTTCATTCTGGGAGTGAGCTCCATCATCAGAGGATCCCACAGGGAGCAGCATGACGTTACGTCCTGTGGCCTCCTGGAAGGTCAGGGTGACAGGGATGCTTCCACCCTCACGAGTCAGGTCAGGCTCCACACCAAAGACTATGGCACAGGGGGGAGGGGAAAATAAGAAGAACAGTCAATGTGAGTGAAGGAGGTTAAAAAATAAATAAATAAATAAATAAAAAACTCTACAGCCTCTGTACCTGTCTTCATGGCCTTTCGACCAGCCATGTAGTGCGGGTGGTTGAAGTCAGAGACCCAGGCCTTGGCTCCGTGGCCCATGGTCACTGTCATTTTGTTGGGGCTTCCCAGTTCAGTAAACTTCTTCTGCAGGTAATCCTTAACCTTAATAATGAAAAAGAAAAATATGAGTGAAATCAAGGCACCAAGAAGAGAATTTTAACAAATTTGTGAGGACAACTAGGAGATATTTTGACGTCTAAACTCAGACATTTCGGTCAGTGGCGATCAATGACAGCTGTTATTGATGAGAGAGGTTATTAAACATGCTGGTACATTCCACTAGCAGAGACTTTATTTTACAAACTATAATAATTACGGTGTTGCAGTCAGATGACAGCATTAGAATCAGTAGATACAATCAGTGTTAAGATATTTCAGGGTCTACCTGCTTCTCCACAACTTTGGGGTCCATGTCAGGGACGAGGCGGATGGAGAACTTGCCGTTAACCTTGCGGGGGATAACAGTCTTTGCCCCTGCTTCAGAGAAAGCTCCCTCAATACCATGAAGTGAAAGAGATGGGTATCTCCAGCGGTGCATTAGGATTTTCTCCTACAGGAAAAAAACAATATACCTTAAATTAGGATGAATTTTCATGCAGTAATCCAGAGTAGTGCAGCACATTTCTATCTTTGAGGGACGTAAACCGCAGAAATCAATGCCTTGCCTTGTTGTCATGCAGTAGCTGTTGAACTCCAACGTCTTTGCAATACTCATCCAAGTCAAAATCAATTTTCTCATACAGCTTTCTCTCCTCTTCTGTCAGAGGGGCCACGTTGTCGTACATCCCAGGAACCAAAATCTTCCCCTTCCTGTCTACCAGGCAGGCTGTTTAGGAAGCGACAAACACAAGATTTAAACTCTCCTATAAATATCTAAAGTGCAGGTCAAGGAAACACAATTTTCTAACCAGAGCTTCCTTAAGAGTGCACTCAAATGTGTTTTATGTGAGATCATCCTCAGCTTCACTTGCCCATGAGTGCAATCAGGTCGGTCATGGCTTCATGAACAGAGCCGCCAAACACTCCTGAGTGAAGGTCCTTGCCACTGCACTCCACCTTTAAATTTAAAATTGAATGTGCTGCATCAAAATATAGTTTCACAAAACACTGGAGTACATTCATGTTATACTGAAACACTGCTTTACAAGAGGTCTATGTTTGTTATTGCCACAGTTTAACTGATTACACTATAAATTTTAACAGCACTACGATCAGACTCCACCTCAAGGAAGAAGTAGCAGATTCCTCTCAGACCGTAGGTGATGCAGGGTTTGGTCTTGCCCAGCCAATAGTTGTCAGAGATGCAGACATAGTCCACGTCTTTTAAGAAGGTGTCTTTTCGGGCTAACACCAGTTCCTCCAGGCCCTCGGATCCAGACTCCTCCATCCCCTCGAAACAGAATTTGATGTTGATGGGAAGCTCCTGCACCAGAGAGATAACAGAGATAAGGAAAAAATAAAACTCCATATATATCATCATCAGGCTGATCACCAATAACTTAAATCGTTGTATATATCCTCACTTTCTAGAGTTGACACTGCAAAAAACCATCAGATCTTTTCATTTGGAAAACGTTTGTTATTCCTGATGATATGGATGTGTTGACTGAAGCTCCTTCATTAATGTTCAGCATATCCTATGTCACTGTGATTTCTTTCCTCAGACAAACCGTGTATTAGTGTTTCAGGGAAAACTAAAAAAGCAGGTGACATAACTTGGTTTAATCATTAAGTGATGGCTGGATAAGATGTGCAACACAATTACAGATTTAATCCAGAGACCTTTGACCACTTATCCTGCTGACAGCTCTAACTAAATCAGCTGTTTCCCAGAGTGAGTTTCAATAACCTCGAGTCCAGACTAAAGACACCTTGATATTTGACATTATGTAGGTAATGATCAATAGTACTCAATTCAATAGTATTCACCAGTTGGATTTTTCTCATTTGTCTTGTGTGCCAGCTTTGAAAACAAAAGAAACCTTCTCTGTGAATGTTCGTAAGAGACAGGTAACCTATAATTATCATGCCATTCACCTTCTTTAAACAATGTTAACCGATCCCGTCCAACCAAACACCATTCCAGCCAGTAAATTCTGATCGGTGTTGACGTTTCACTGTTCAACCTCACCCAATTTGCAAAGTCATACATTCAGGTTCAGGATATTTTTGGACAGAACACATCCAAATCAGGTTTGTTCTCACTATTCGGGAGAACATCTTATCCTAAGACTGTGATCACACCAAGTCTTGTTACAGAGTCTTGTTGGTCCTACATCACTGGTAATTTGTACTTAATCCTTTGGTTAATTTACAGAAGCTGTTTGTCTCAGCAAAAAGGCAGAAGAAAGCTTGGTTTGTGTGTATGCTGCTGCTGGAGAACTGTGGTGAGAACTTTACCTGCTGGATCTTCTGGTAGGCCTCAATGCAGTTAAACCAGGCCAACACGGGACCCTTGTCATCAGTAGAACCTCTTCCATAGAGCTTACCTGCAAAGAGAAAACAGTGTTTTCGTTTAAAGCCCTGGATTTTTATTTGATTATAGCATCTTTCAAGTTATTCTGAAGTCTTTATTTGTTAAAAAAAAAAAAAGAGAGACATCCATCCAATCATTATCTATACCACTTATCCTCAGAGGGTCGCGGGGGGGCTGGAGCCGATCCCAGCTGACATTGGGCGAGAGGCGGGGTATACCCTGGACTCGTTGCCAGTCAATCACAGGGCTAAGAGAGACATTTCTAGTGATATTGTGTGTAATCTATCTGGTGCTTTTGGCCTATTTACTCTGTGTCTGCCTGTTGTCCCTGGGCTGGACGCTGACCTGGGAACAGCAGGTCATTTCCTTCATTCAAGTCCAGTATAGCTGTGGTTGACCCAAGTGTGACAATGTAGAGCTGATCCCGACAGACAAGCTAAGTCTTACATGCACAGCAGATAAACTCTTTTAATTTAGGCAACAACACAGTCTGTTTTCTGGTGTGTAATGAGCAGCACGACCTCTTGGGGCCGCTTTGACTATTTAGTCCTTAAATCTTAATGAAATAATCTACCGTGCTACAGCCCAAATAAATTTATGAATTGCGACATTACTATTATAGAAGCAAATCTAAATGCAAATCCACTTTCGCATGTTTTGTTGACTTTCAAAAAGGCCTCTGACTGGATTAATAGAGATTTGCTTGCCTTTAAACTTATTTAAGCGGGGGTAAATTTTAGAAAGCAATCCAGACCTTGTATAGTTGACTGCTTCGGTCTTTATGGTGTCTTGTGCCATGCAGACAGAGCATAGTTTATATGTGTGACACAGTGACTATCTAGTAGTACATGCAAAGTTAAGGAACCCTTACACATGATGATAAGTGGAAGGTGGATCTATGGTGTCTGTCAGCACAAAGTCAAACTCTTTAACAACCGGATAGTAAAACATGCCGTAAGCAAGAACAGAGCTGAGCAGACAGGAATGAGAAAGGAGGAAGTGAATGTGGTCTGTCAGCTGACTATCAACAGAAAATACACACGACCATTTGAGTATTTTATATATATATATATATATATATATATATATATAGTAAAATCCAGCAAACTCAAAAGCAAGAGGTAAAAAAAAAAAAAAAAAGAAGAAAAGAACACATGACAGTCTACCAATCCTAATGTAATTCAAAACTAAACTGCAAATATATGTGGCTTAATAATGCAGCATAATAAATGATAAACCTAATCTGCAATGCTTTATCTGTCAAGTAGAACAGCAGAAGAGGTAGATGACCAGGTTATATTAGTGCTGATACATTACACAGGGTTTACAGGAGTTCACACACAGTAGACTGAAGTTATTCAGTGCATGACAAATGCACCTTCAGATTTTTTAATTATTACTGTGTAGATTTTACACAGGCATAGTAACAAATTTAGGAATGCTGTGAAAATACGTTTATCCAAAAGACTAAACATCTGTCATCATATAACACATTTGCTAAATAAAATGAGTCACTCAAGCCATTTTGTCTTCTGTAAAGCTGAATGTATTACTGATTCTTGTTAAATACAACAGTACTTGTTCACTTGACCTGTGAGATTTGCAGATAAGCCATGATTAAGAACATGACTCTACCCTAAAACACAGGGCAACTGGACTGGACTTTGGAAATATGTAGCAAACTGTGATATGATCACAAGTACAAAGCTGATAAAAGCTTAAAGAGCATTTAAACACCTTCTCTGCTCACCAAAGAAGGAGTTTGATGTTATTGCTATGTGATACTGAGGTGCGAATGACATGTGCAGACCTTTTAATAAATGGTTCTGATACTAAATTACCACTTTCACATTATCCTGCAGCCTTTAACTGTCCTTATTGTTCATGCTGTGTCTGCAGGACATGTTGGTAATTTATTCCAGTGAGATTTGATACTATAAGTTTGCCGAGCCAAAAAAAGAAGGCGGTGTAATCGTCACAATGAAGACTGGAAACAGAAACCCTGCAGTCAAAAACCTTTCGTCTCGTCTTACATGCCAACACCGCATTCCAGTCTACTTCAAGAACTTCTTGTTTTGAAATGGCAAACTTCCCAGATCATACTGAAACAGCTTCAATGTAATGTTGTACTGAATATAACAAAACAGAAACCAAAAGTAATTCTGCTCTCACCATCTTTCTCCACCAGAGTGAAAGGCTCGGTATCCCAGCCATCGTCAATATTGGCTGGCTGGACATCAAGGTGGCCGTAGATACACACAGTCTTCTTGCTCGGGTCTGACCCCAAACAACCCAGGATGATAGGCGGCAGGGGGATCTCCTCTCCAGAGGGAAGCTGCACGCACAAACAAAAACAACAGCCTACATTTTAGTAAAGGTTAAGGTTCACACAGAGGGTTAAATTAAAACCATTAACAACCAAAACAGTGGTTATATAGGGAAATCAATGAAAAACCAATGCATGAGACATAGCTAAACGGGCAAGAGTAACTTTTTAAGAAAAACAACAAGTCCAAACATTAACAGTGAAACAGCACACACTCTTACACACTCTGACCTGCTGTTTACCAATGTCCACCATCTCCACTGTTCCTCCCAGCTTCTCAATGTCCTTGGCTGCCATCTCCATCATCTTCTTGATCTCCCCACGCTTCTCTGGCCAAGCAGACACACTCGGGACTTCCACCCACTCTGCGAGGCGCTAGAAGAAAAAAAAAAGTCACATACATTAGAATTTTTTTTTAATAGATTATTTTTTCAGACATTTGCCTTTATTGGACAGTGACAGCTGAAGAGATGGACAGGAAACGCAGGAGAGAGAGGGGATAACATGCAGCAAAGGCAGAAATGCACTGCGGTTAAAACTCAGCCTTAGTAAATGATACGCGCTCCACCAGGTGAGCTGCCGGGGCGCCCCATAAATTTGAATATGATCTAAGCTTCATTCAAACTTATGAAATGGACTCAGAGTGAATGTGTTTTAGCACATTAGGGCTCCACAAAGGTTTATAACAGCTACGGTTACCATGTTACTGAAACTGATTTCATGTGGTCCACGGGGCTCAGCGTTTATGACATTTGGTGGAGGGAATGAGTTACAATGCTGCTTAGTATTCAAGATTAACACAAGATCATGTGAGATTTGGCTGCAATCAAATCACCGCAATGATTAGTTTACTATAATAGCAAGAGGTAATACAGGGAGTAAACTTACATTGAACTAATATGCCAAAACTTCACTCAGAATGAGCTTACCTGCACATACAGATCCTGGTGTTCGTCCACATACTTGAAAAGCGCTGTGAGATGAGCCATCTTTGCCAGTGACGGGAGCTGAGGGTTGAACAGGCAGAATGGGGTAAGAGTCCAAGCTGCTTGCTGTCTTATAGGACAAAAAACACACCCCCTCCTGCAAACCTGCTGACTGCTGCTGTATTTGTTGCTCCTCTGTCATGCAGGCACCCAAGTAATCAGAAGAGCATGTTTCATGCCAGGAACTTGAGTAGGTGATAGTGTTTGTCTGACTAGCCCGTTACTTTGTGTATCTTGCAGTTTTTATTTATGAAATGAAGAGTAAGCAACAAAAAACAGGCACAAAGTAGAAAGTTACATCATAAAAAGGTCCCAATATAGCAGAAAGCTCACTTCCCTTCCTTCCAGCTGTGTTAATTTTTGTGTTAAGTTGAAAAAAAAAAATCAAGAACTTTAGTGAATTGATGCCCTTGGTTTACTTACAAACGTTTTCCTATATTTAATTACAATTACTTTAATGCTGGACTCTGTTGGTCTAAGAGATCTGTGCAAATTAAATAGCTCATAGAAAGCTTGTTAAAAGGGTTTTTAAACAAATCTTAGACATGAGCAGCACTCTGATAAAATAAGCTCTGAACTTAACTGTTTGTTAGAAGAGATCTCTGTAGAACCAGGAAAATATTGTATATTTACATGAATACATACAACTGGGACAGAAATATGCACCTTCTGTTAACAGAATATTATATATCTACATGCATGCCATGAATGAAATACAGGAAATTGCACTTGAGATTTTTTTTTCCTGCAATTGAACAATTCAACTAAATAATGAAAACAAAAGGACACATCGCAAATGTGGACACTAAGTTTCATTTTAACTACTGTATGGCTGGGTCAGGATTTGTTTTTAGACCTACACTTTCGTTTTCCTGTGCATGCTAATATAGAGCTTTTAACAAGTCCAAACAGATCTCTAGCTAACTGAAGGCAGAGTAGATAGGTATCAGGTGCCATCAGCTGGCCGGTATAGTTGGGTAACTTAACGTTACACTGAATGATAGCATTTTCCTGACATATTTTGCTTTAAACACCAACAACCATTAAAACTAGCTATGTTCAGATATAAAAACTCACTTGGTATTTATTCTCGTGCAGCTGATCTCCACACGTGACTCCTCTCGCCTGACAGACACTTCCTGTGTTTCCTAATGACGTTGGCACGTAGTTGAAAAATGGTTAATGTCTTTTTCTACGCAGAAAGCAGTATAACCGTGTGAGACGCGTGGCTGTTTGATTGTGTTCATGGCGCAAAGAATTGTGGGTCAGCTGCAGATGCTTCGTCATGTTCATCCATATGGTCCAGAGACAGTCTGCAGAGGAGAGCGACCCTCTCTGACAAATATATGTAGTCATATACATTTACAAACAGGAAGAGCTCCGATGTAAGACCAGAGCCATTTTTATTGTTTTTCTAAAAAAATAAAGTTTTTATTACCGGGGCTTCAGCCTCGGAACGACACCGCTGGTAACCTACATAATGTAAATAGCCCTCACCGTCTTTCGAAACTAATGATTTGGTTGTGATTGTTCTGCCGTTTATTTTTTGCTACTTTAATCAACCCATCGCATTATTTGTATAGCACAGTTCCTATAGTTTAGTGCAATTCAGAGTGCCGTCATTTATAGGCTATAGCACAAATGTAAACAATGACATTAATGCACACAAATAAAAATGAAAGCCACTAAAATAGTAAAATTGCATGCTAGATAGTGTAAACAATATGATCAGAATCGGCTTTATTGGCCAAGTATGTGTACACATACAAGGACTTTAATTTTGGTTTTAAGTTGCGTTCAATTTACTTCAGTTCAAACACCCGTTTACAATAAGATAGAAATACAGTTGAAACTGCTTTATTGTCCTTGTTAATCTAATCTGGAAAGTTTGCCACTACATAAATAGACTTAACAGAAGCGATGCGGTTTGGGCATGCACGATGAGACGTGATGTGATTAAACTGCAGCGTTTCTGTTCGTTTCTGATTACACCACTTTGTTTTGTCTTGGCAAACTTACAGCATCAAAGCTCACCGAAATAAATGATTGACATGACTTGCAGAAGCCATTCATGGGCTTTTACGGTTGAGTGCCATCATAAACCAATTTCAGAATCCACTGCTGCATGGTTTCACAGCACATCTTTCTAAAGAGTGTTTGAACACATTGTGGAGATATATATATATATACATACACACACACACATTCCACGTAGTTGCATGTGTATAAGTGGCTACATGAAGGTTTTAGTATTTTTGTGATGTTTACGAGGAGTTCACTCTACCCATTTTTCACTAAACTCCACTTGTTAATTCTTAGATGTATGCATGTCCTAGAGCATCTCTTCACTATTCAGCCATGTTTTTAAAGTGGGGGGGGATCCTCTGTGCACCATTTCCTCATGATTCCCACTCGGACATCATAGATCCTCACGTTGTACATTTCCCGTGTCATGTTACCGAAATTTAGCATGTCTTGGAAAATTCATAACGATAGATTCTTCAGCTCTACCCCATCCCAATATGGTCTCAGTTTTGACACACCCAAAAAACGCGTGACCTGCATTCTTCTCCACTCTCTAACATGACTGCCAAGTACATGCCAATACTGTAGTGTAATGCCCAGCAGTAAATCCCATCTTCAAGAAGGTCATAATGTTGTTTTAACTCTTGATTCAACATAATTTTGCAGGATGTAGTTAATGGAATTATTTAAGTCTACTACATTATACAGGAGGCATTTCTGTTGGTCTTTGGATATTTGCATTTCAGTCCCCCCCCCCCCTTCAAAAGAGTAGATTCCTTTGCCATCAAACCTTGACAAAAATGCTGAGAAATCAGACCAACTTGCGTTCAAGAAACCACGAGACAGTCTACTGCATTATAAAAAGTTCATTTTCCATATAACCATATCAGAAGTCTTCAGCTGCAAATCCTTACGGTGCCTGGAAGTAAAAGCATTCGATTAGACTTTGAACAGAGGTGGCAACACATTTGCAAGGTTTAGAGACTTGCCTTCAAACCATCAAAGCAGTGTTGTTTACACGTCTTTTCTGCTGGCCTACACACTTCCGTAGAGCACATGAAATAGATCTGCAGGGGGAAACAAACAAGCTCATACAGTTTATCAGGGACAAGTTGCCACTACAAAATATCAAGTGAAGGCAATTTAAGTAGAGCAAAGACTTTGCACTAAAATCTAGGCAAGCTGTAGTACAGATCGACCTACTCTGCAATTCTCATTTCAGCTTTGCAATCATAACAGTAGGGTAAGTGTCAGGTAATTGTTCTATGTAAAAGGACCTCGTTATGAACAAGTCACCACATTACTGTGTCACAGCCCCTTTTGGCTGTGTTCATTTCAGTCTGCACCTGTTGCATATAGCATAGATTTGACCATTTAAACCCATAATGGCTTCCTGAATACTTGGACTCACTTCTTCATCAAGGTATTTGTTTGTCTTTTGATCCATAAACTGGAAGGCCCTAACCACGAAGCGCCTCTGGTGGTGATTTGTGGGAAGGCCACCGACTTGAAGGATAGTCCCATGTGGGTCATATGGGTTGGCACAGCTACAGAGAGAAGCACAACTCATGGGTAAGTGGACAGAGGGCCAGGATAGGTTTTAATACACATTAAGTGAGTTCAGACAGTCATGCTTACCCTTCATAAATAAGAACCAGTGCATTCTTTGCAGAGCGAGGGTAAGCTAGACAGTAGTTGACAAGAATTACTGCATCTGGTTTTGGAGACTTCAGGTTCAGTTCAAGATACACTGGCTTGCCAAGGAGCAGTCGCAAGGGCTGATGGTAAGTGGGCAAGTAGCTTGAATAAGTCTCATCTGTTAGGATTAAAAAGACAAAACCTTCATTGAAATTGACAATTTCCATTTGAGCGCTACTTATGTACAAACTCACTCCAGCCAAATTGATCAAGATTGTACTTCTTGCATTTGGTTTGGAAAATAATGCAGAAATACCCGACCTTTAGCAATTCTCAATTGAACAGCATATAAGCCATCGGCGAGGACTGCTGACGGCAAGCTGGAACTCGGGGTCTTGACCATGTAGCCAACACTGGCCAGTGTGTGAGCACTGCCCAGTTTGCTGTACCGGCACTCCACCAGGAACCTATTAGAAAAACAAATAACACATGGGTTAATATAAGCTTGGCACTTCATGCATGTACAGATCTACAGCAGGCCCAGATTATTAAGTTACTACAACCCCCATTAGGCCATTAAGATGAATAACTTCAAGGATTGTGCCCACATAGTAAAAGTGGGCCATTTAACCCACTAACCTGAGTGGATCACTTCTTGTAATTTTGCCATACTTGAGGTTCAGAGCATGGACAGTAGTCTGCACTTCAGCCAGGTAGATCTTCGTCTGACCAACTTCCTGTCAAGAAAAGGACAACTTTTCCAGCTGTTGCTTCAGTTCTTCCAGGTTACATAGTATGCATGATGTACTGCCTGAGGTGCAGTCTTCATGACTGCCAGCATGTTTAGAGTGAAATGCATTTTTTTTAAATTTTTTTTTTTTTTTTTTTTTTTTTTTTAAATCTTTTAGGAGGAAAAATGTAGCAGATGTGAGAGCAAATAGTAACTGCTTGGACTGGTTTATCACATGCAATTCTGACGTGTAATATGACTTCAAGTCCCATTTTAAAAAAAAGCAACCTATGGCACATTAATGAAATCTAGAACACAAGTTCATTAACTTTGAAGATAACGGTTTGCTACAATGGCAGGTCAGGGTGAGGACACAAAACCACTCATCTATGCAGCTGAAAGTTGAAACTGCACAAAGTTAAGGGGCTGTGAAGCGTTCCAAATAAACTACAACTTGACACTTGAGCAGGCTAAGAACCATTTTAGCTTAATGNATAACGGTTTGCTACAATGGCAGGTCAGGGTGAGGACACAAAACCACTCATCTATGCAGCTGAAAGTCAAAACTGCACAAAGTTAAGGGGCTGTGAAGCGTTCCAAATAAACTACAACTTGACACTTGAGCAGGCTAAGAACCATTTTAGCTTAATGCACTGGAGTCAACACTTGTTAAAAGTAACAAGGTGGATAAAGTGCCTTGCAAAACAGTCAACTTACATAAGCATGAACTCCACATTCTGTAACTTTGAACTGAAAGATGGCAACCTTGTCGTTAACAAGGACTGGTTTACAATGTGGACTCCCAGGAATGACGAGCTTGGTGAGGTCCACAGGGATGGATGCAGAGTTGGAGCGAATAGCAAAAACAAAGTGTTGATCCCCAGTGCACTCTAAAAGTGAGGGGGAAGTTGTCAGAAAAGTCACTTGATACAAATTTTGTATTAGAAGTTAAAATGTATTTTATACATTTCGCTGAACAGAAGCCTTACCATCCATTGGGTAGAAGCAGGCAGATTTACAAGAATCCACACAGCATCCCATCGTCTCACAGTCTGAGGAAGATATTCCTGACTGGCCACAAGTCACCCGCTCCGCCGTGGGGACACCACAATCTGAAATCACAAAAGTTTTAATGGTCTGCCATTTAAAAAAAATAAAATAAAATAAAAAGTTAAAGACATTAAATACTGGTCAACATTTCTGTATTTAGTGCATATGCCATATACAGTTTACACTCACTATGTGCCTTTAAGGCTATTGAGGTTGGTGGCACAGGGGTTTTGATACTGCACTTTGATGTGCTTTTGGTTTTGCCACTGGCACGAGGGAACAGGTCCGGGTCAGACTTTGGACTTTCCTCACAAGATGCGGTAGCACTTCGTGTCTGACCAAACTCATCAACATACCACAACTGCAGGCTGTAGCCATCATGCTGTAATATTTCATAAATAGAGCTTTAGGGTAAGACATTAGCTTAATTCCAGATAAGCAAAACTACATTGATGAATACAATTACAGACGTCTTAGGATTTTACCAAGTTATCAGAGCCAAATAAATTACGTTACACTTAAATTACAGGAACGTACATGTTTCACATTGCAACCAGTGAAGGGTACAGTCAAGGTGTTCTTGACCGAGTTCACTTCATAGCCACAAGACTCTGGAACATCCATGACAGACAGCAGGTCACTTGAGCCTGGAGAGGGAAAATGTAGCCTAGTAAGTTAACATGCCTTGTGCAAAATTAAGACTTGCTGTTAGGCAGAAAAGTCCAGTACATACCCAAAACTTTAACTTCACTTAGTAAACCTGTCAGCGGAGTAATTTGAAAGCCAACTTCACTGCAAACTACATCTATGTCAGTAGAATTGGTACTGCTGGTCCAGCTCCTTGGAGGGGCATCTACAAAGTCCATATCGAAGTCACCATCTTTACTGCTGGTCCAGCTCCTTGGAGGGGCATCTACAAAGTCCATATCGAAGTCACCACCAGTGCCGCTGGCCCAGTTTCTTGGACCAGAAACTGCATCCACCTGGAATCCATGGTTGGCAAGAGGGTCGAAGTCTTCACTGGCGGCACCTTCAACTTGAGAAAATGCATCTTCATAAAAGGCATCTTCATCGTCGTCATAGTCACTGCTGTCATCTGGAGGGGAGAGTGGTAGTAGTCATCAATGCCACAGATGACTGCAGTCAAAAAGCTGACTCATTTTATGTTACATTCTAATGAACACAGCAAAACAGTCATTTCCTTTCTGAGGTCTTTATGAATATGCAGTTTATGTGAGGGCTAATAGAAACATCCAGTAAGTTTTAACAATTTAGTTTGTTCATAAAAGGCAGTCGGGCAGGTTAAAGCCAGACTAACAACAAGAAGCCACTTATTTCAGTGCTGTGTCATTGGTAGTCGTTTACCTGGCGATATAATGTTTTGTGGTTCATCCATCTGGCCGCTCTCGTGGAACTTAAGAAGCTGAGTTTTGTTGATCCACCCCGACGCCCCTACTGAAACCAGCAGCAGAAGCAGTGTCCCAGTCAGGACCACCAACAGCTCAACCCTCACCCCAGCCATGGATCCACGTGAATGTCCTCCTGCAGCTGCTGAACACCACATAAAGGCACAGCCACCTGCCATGCAACAAGTAGTGGTTTGAAGTTAATTGATTACACCTGGTAGCTGGTACTTGGCTACTCAATTAAAGCCGCAAGTGTGTGAATGAAAACCACCTATTGGATGTAAAGGAAAGGCTCCTGTTTCAAAGATGTTACAGTTCTTTTAAAATGAATGAACTGACCAACATTTTATTGTGAAAGAGTATGACATTTATTATCTTGGACATCCATTGTGTGGCCTAAATTTTGGCCACATAAAATATTAAAGTTTAAAGTTTAGTTTAAAGTTTAAATCTATAGGCATAGGGTAGGCCTATTTGTGACTGCATTTTTGGACACTATAAAAAGTTCAAACATAGGCCTATACTGAAGAATAAGTGGAATATGTTTTCATTCATTTTGAATAATAAACAAAAATGTAACTTTCTATGTTTCCAACTTTTCATTAACTCTGTGCAGACAATAACACCATGGAGATAGCTTTTCAAGCATTTAATCAACACTGGGTTTTCCTTCAGGTGCTGCATTGTATTTGGAGGTGTCTAATGTTATGTCAGCCTCATGTACACTATGCAAATGTCATTAAACAAAACATTAAAATAGATTAAGTACAATCTTCAAAACCATATTACAAGCTTCATACAGATAGGGTTACCTTCATGCTGGAGTGGCTCTCCTACATGTGCAGGTAGGCAACAACATACACTTTAGCACTTCAATATATTGTATTTCTTCTACTATTACTTCCAAAAGAAAAGCTAAACATCCAGAAAGTTGTTCCATAATGATAAATCACAAATCACACCTTTCTCTTTAACCAGTAGAAAAATATAAAAGACACAAACATTTAAAAAAAAGAGTTTATTGCATATATTTCAGTACACAAACACATGTACTCTACTACTGCAACACGGGTCAAATAAGCAGACTATTCAATAGCCTTTATCATTTATAACATAATAGATTTTCTTCCTTTAAATCTTATTCTCCAGAGCCAATAAAAAGACAAACAGAAAAAATCAAAAGCCTGGATGTTTTCAGATCAAGAAAATCACTTGTAGGCGTTGGCTTTATGTTTGGGCAAAAAGTTGAAATTCTTCGGTACAGGTCCAAGTAGCATTTCACTGGAGAGGGGACAAAGTGAGAGGTTATAATAAGTAAATTATGCATTGATTTAAGAGTTAATCTGAGTGTTGCTTGGTTTTGAATGATGCTTCAGTTTTCTGCCCACCTAATCCTGACCCAGTCGCCAACGTTTTGACTGGCCATCAGTGACTCCAGGTAGTTTCTGCCCATGTAGTACGGAGGTCGCTCGTTGATCTTCTGAGGCACTCGCTCCAGCAGGCCCACTGGAATATACCTGAGAGATGGAAGAGGGGAAAGAGAAACATAATCTTTATTTTCTCTTCAGCCCACTTTACATTAAGTCACATTTTTAAAAAGGTATCAGATGTCCCCATTGGCTCAAACACTGTTAGATGATTTAAAACACCATGACTAACAGTGGGCCTGCTATTAAAATTGTACAATATATTGAAGTGCATGTTGTTGCCTACCTGCACATGAAGGAGAGCCACTCCAGCATGAAGGTGCGGGTCTTCTCCACACCTCGGGTGTCGGAGCCCCAGTGCTCCAGACCAAAGTTGGTGAAATCCCTGAGGACGTCCAGTCGTTCACTGGACGAGATGTCCCAGTGTCTGCTCTCCTTTATTTCAGTGAAGATCCAGGGCTTAATGAGAGCACCTCTGAAGAGTAAACCACAACAAAAGTCAAACAAGTTCAGTACATAAATTATTGGGCTTCTAAACATCTGTGTGGAAGTACTGTCCCCTTAGTTACTGTAAACAGGGTTTGTACAGCTTTTTAAGAGTAAAATTCACTTTAAAAAGGTACCTAAACCACAAATTTCCAGACTCTTGAAGCCTTTATCATCACATCTAAGTGTGTCAGCATTAAGGGGTCTGACAATTTCCATACTTGTGTATTAGTTTTATAGATATTTTAAGTGACCATGGATAACAAAGGGGTCAAATAAATGTATGCCTGAACTGCAGTCACACCCATCAAAAAATGAGTCTAGGTGAATCGTGCCAAAACTTATGAACATGAGCCAAAAACTGACAAACTACACAGTCATAGAGGAAAGACAGAAAATGGAGCTTACAGCCAAGTAAAAGTAAAACATTTTTCATTCTTTATTGCAAAGGAAGGTGGCATACTTTCTTTTCTAAAAGTGTCCTGCTGTCTTCAAAGTAAGGGTAACAACTTTTATTTGGTTATTTGATATGGACATTTATTTGGTTGTTATGCGTTTCCAATATTTTGTCTATACTGTGTGTATTTACTTAAGTGGCACCAACCTTGCAATCATAATACCAGAAACTCCAGTCTCTCTCGCTTTCATGGCGTCTTCATAGGACAGAATGTCTCCATTACCTGGGACAATAAACACCTTAGTTCATCTCACCACCAGCAATAAACAATTGTTCAACAACCTGTGCATGATTTTACAACCTTGAGATTTCTAAATTGTATAAATGGAGGATTTTTTTTTTATCCCACATAAGAGGAGGTTGTTTTTCTAGTATTTGTCTCTTTACTGACACTTTGCCCTGTTCTGCACTATATGCAGCTGCAATCTTAACCAATCCACATACCAAAGAGCGGGACAGGACTAGCCAGCTTGGAGCAGGTGGTGATATAGTCCCAGTCAGCTAACTTAGTGTAGCGCTGCTCTCTGGATCGACCATGCAACTGTAAGAAAAGAACAGCATCAATGTTGAGGCATCACACTGCTGACACCACATGTCATTTAAACATCTCATAGATGAATCATCATCATATGAAAAGGACATGAATTTAATGAAAAGCAAAATGAAGTGCAAAATGGGAACAAAGCCTCCCTAAATAAAGAGTCAAGACTTTATGTATAACGCCCTAAACCTGAAAAAACATACATTTGACTCATTTTTTCCAGACATGCTATAATGACTAATGTTAAATATAATCTTTAACATAAAATCAGGGTAGATACTTTTTCAGACTGCTAAAACCCATCTCTGTTTTTAGACTTCTCTCGTTACACATTAATTAATGTTCCTTCTACTACATGACCTACTGTGATCATGGAGACGTCCCATTTCTTCATCTCAGGGATGAGTTTGTGTGCTATGTTGCACTTCTCCTGAACACCAGTGCGGATCTTGACTGTCAAAGGGACATCGAGGACCTTCAGGGAGAAAAGGTAATGTTATCATTCAGCCAAAATTCACTGTACATGTAATCCAAGCCAAAGAAAAGGACTGTTTTCATGGTGCAGTTATATTATAGTTATAGTATTTCCCAAAACTCCAAAAACTCTTCGAAAAACAGCCAACACTTTAAGATTGCCTTCATTTAAAAAACAATAAATATAGTTCTTTACGTTAGGTAAAAAGGTCCACACTTACATAGTTCATTCCCTTGACTATCTGTTCAAACTTTCTGGTGCGTGTCATCAAGCCGCAGCCTCCACCCTGATGAGGGAAAGCAAACACACGCCATCTGTCAGTGTCATATTGATGTTTAATATTTCCTGGCAAATAGTGTCTACGCTTTATACACTCGATCATAAAACACAAAAGTCTGTCTGACTGTAAAGCTCTCACTCATCGTAACACCATGTTAGTTCACCTTAACTGGCTTCCCTTATCTACCAGCATGCTTATCCATTTTGTTTTTCTTTGATTTTGATTCTGTCTCAACCACTGTAGAAAAACATGGTTTTATTGTCTGTGACGTCACCCAGGGGTTCTTGAGGAATATTTTGAAGCTTTTATTTTGGTGTGTAAAGCTGCTACAATGTAAACAGCAGGAAGGGAAAACCACAGTGGAACTTTCCTTTAATCTGAAAGGGTTAAAGGTTTGGTGGAGGGGGGTTACCTTCTTATAGACAAGATCAATGGGGCATCCAGAGTTGATGTCCACAAAGTCAACATCAGTGTTGTTGTTGATGAGCTCTGCACACCTCGTCATGGTGTCGGGGAAGCAGCCCTCCACCTGGAGACACAATTTGAACTTCAGAACTGCCGCCATCTTCACTCTCACAAAATAAATCTTCTGTTCACAGAAAAATAAACATTGCACAGAAGTCCCCAAGCCGTGTTAATAACAACAACACGAACAGAGTCATTTAGCAACTCGGAGGACTTCTGAAGAGTCTCAATAATCTATGATGACATCACCTGGACGCCAAAAACATCTTCACTTTCGTGGCGTTTCAGGAGGGCCCACTCTGACTGCTGGCCCTGCAGCAGGTTGGTGCACATGGCCATCTCCCCACAGGTGATGTCTGCTCCAAAGCGCTTGCACACACGACGGAAAGGCAGATTTCCACACTGAGGAAAGACAGGGAATCATTTAGTCAGGTCAAAACCTTATTTATGAAACGGCATTTGATATAACTTGATATATGTCTGGTTCTTTAGAGTGAAATGTTAAATAAACTAGAACGACAAATCTGATTTGTTGGGCAGCATTTAAACATAAAATTACATCAATGACACATCAAACTTTAGGACTCATTTCAGTCTGGTAGTACTTACAGTTGTTAGAGGAGCAAGGTAGAGTTTGTCTTGAAAGTCCACCTTGAACACACAGGCAAAGAAAACCACTCCTTAGAGATTAACCCACACTACAAGTGCAGAGATTTAATTTGTGCAAATACCCTCTTAAATATTTATAGTTAGTTGGTTGTTTTATTAATTTGTACATTTATTTAACCAGGAAAGGGATTACACGATATTCCTTATGTTATTTAAGACGTGTCACCAAACTGCTTTAGGAAAATAGAATTTTGGAGGAAAGATGGTCGGCTGAGGTATACCTGTTTCTTTTCACATTGGCGCAACTTGATGACATCCACATCAGTCAGTGGGCCAACAGTCTTCACTGGAGGCTGTTTATCTGGGCTGGCCTGTACCTTGTCACAAAACAAACGTGTAAAAATAACGCACTATATACAGTATATAGAGGTAGAAAAGGTAGTAAAGAGGTAGTTCTCCGAGTACAAGTTTGTACCTGTGTTCCTGCTTCAGTAGACGCATGTTGCTCCTCTCCTGTTGGATGTGCAGATACTTCAGCTGCACAGGCATCACCTAGGTGTGTCAAAAGACTATATTATAATACCACATTTAAATCTATTCAAATTCCACATTTTATACAAAGATACTTCATTCATCATTAAATATATCTGCATATTTGGAAACTAAGTAACTAAGTAGCTCTTAAATCAAGGCTGAAGATTCATACAGTTTGTTATTAAACACCTGTTCAACTCAAATGATAAAGAGTGGCGTGCATGTTGCCCAACTAAAATTAGATGCGCTGATTAAATGAAAGCTCCGATAAGTACCACAAGGCACTCACTTCAGAGACACTTCCTTTACACTGCTGATTACTCCACTTACCGCACTTGTACACAATTATACTGTCAGTGTCAGTATAATTTCAAACCACTTAACAGACTCATTATGATACTCAGAAAAGAATACAACTGACAACTTCATGCTTAAGAAGGAGCAGAAACACTGGCAGAATACTAACAATATTCCTGACGGACATGTGCACTGCCATTAGATCATGTATTAAGTGTGTTTTACCCAAGTTCGTCTAAAACCTCTTTAGTCGTCTTACCATTCCCTTGCTGTTCTCTTTTATCTTTGTTGTTTGAAAGTGTTTTGAGGTACTCTGCTGACTTCTTGAAGGCCACCAAACGCTTCCTCAAACTATTCTGGAGGTCTTTACTCAGGCTGTTCTTCACGACGATCCTGCCCTCGTACACCTTAATTAGTTCTGCGTTCTCCATGGTTTTGAAGTCAGGTGTAGTGTGCGCCTTGGCAAAGCGGCAGGTGAGACCATAAGCACACTTTCCAAATGTGTCAAAGAGGTAGCAGCTTTCCCCGATGTCAGCGGGCTTAGTGGCCATGTACTCGGCGACGTCATGGTGAAAGTGGCACTTGTCTCCAAAGGGGCATTCCCTGTTGTCCTGCGAGGATGGGAAAAGTCATGACAATAACTATCAGCTGACATAGCGATTGAAAAGTACTGTATGTGTCGGATAAAGGTTCATACCTTAATGACTGAGAGACACAGTCGTTTTTCATCATAGGTCGTAGGCTTTGTGTGAGGCCTTGACTTATTCTGTCCCCGTAGTCTTTTGCCATCTGGTTTTCCCGCTTTATTTCTCTCCTCAGGCTCCTGTTTGAACTTTTTAGCTTCAGGTTCCTCAACAGATGTCTCCTCAACTTTGTCATTTTCACTGGCCTTTTCTCCATTTGTAGACTCAGCGTCCACAAACCCATGAAATTTTTCTTTGGTTGTTAGGAATCTGCAAATACAAGATGACAAAGAAATGTGATAATCCTGTCAGCTTGGTGGTGTAACAACCTAACATACAAAATAGTACTTGAAGACAGTGTGTAATGGACATTGTATAAAATGGTACCCTGTCCTCAGTTCTAATTAATGTGTTACAATTTATGTGGTGGTCTTCATGTGTATTTTTAAGACACAGCATCGTACTTTAGAAAAGGTGTTACCATTTTTTCTGCTGTACCAATGTGATGTGAGACTGACGACAGCTAAGACCTAGGGCATTATTCATCACTACAGGGAAGACTAAGAATTAAATCAAAATCACATATTACATTTTGTCAAATTTGCACATCAATTACTCAGTTAATGGTCAAATTACAATTAGTATACTTTGATATAGACTAGCCAGTCCCTGCAAAACTGGAGCGAGAGCTAAGTCCATACTCTGTGCAAGAAGTCAAGGGCATTCATTATAGCTGCTAAGCCTTTTTGCTGACCGTGTACACCTGTTGGCTCCATCAGACAAAGCAGTGTGCAGTGTGAAATGGTTATGGGGGGGTCCATGCTTTTCTGCTGGAAAAATATGGATTACTACTCTCAACTTCAGGTTGGGAGCCAGTTGCTGCCCCAAGGGAAGGGCAACTCTTGGTATAGCAATAAGAACAAGAGGCAGACTGGTGTGGTGTTGGTAGTGATACAAGTGTTAGAATGGACTGTCATGGTGAAGAGGGAGCTGACAGACACAGGCACAACTTCACCTACTTAATCCAAGATGCATGGAAAATGGAAAAAGTCTGAAGATCCTGATCAGGATGACCCTGATGAAGGCCACAAGTCAAAAACGTGTTGGTCTGGCAATAAAGTTGTTCTTTATACTACAAGTGTTGCTGGAGTTTTGACCTCTTCGGACAAGACATGATGCTCAGCTTTTATTGTTACTGTCACACCATCTTTCTGAATCTACATTCTACCACCAAACATACAAACACTTTGGACAACTCTTGACAATGTTTACAGCATTTTCCACCAGTTTCCAGTGTGACTGGATTTTTTTCTCATGTGTTCCACAAATGGATAGTTACTTACTCTGGTTTGATGGCAGCTTCACCCTTTAGGAATACATCTGTCCCTTTTTCACCGGTTTCCTCCGCCGCTTTTTCCATCACAGGTTTTCTACAGTCCTTTTATCTGAAACATGTCGATACATCAGCTGATCACTTTGAATCTAAATAACGTGCTGCTTAACATGAGATCCACCTTTTATCTCCTGGTCCTGAGCTACGAGTATGTCACACCATGGACAACTCTGTACTGTACTATTTAATTGTACTTTATATAAGTTGACTTAACGTCAGATGTAGCTACTTCAATTAACTTAGAAATAAGTTGTCTGTTTGATTAAACGAGTTACTTACCAGGTACTACTAAGGTTGCCAAAGTAAATAGTTAATGTGGCATGCAGAGAAAGTAACGGAATATCTTTAACCCTGCTAACAAGCTAACAGCTAAGTTAACGTAACGGCTGTTGACGCAAACAGTCTCTGGCTAGCTGACGCATTTAACGATCATTTATTGCGATTAAAAGTCTAGTCAAAGTAAAAACTAAACGAATACCGTTAACTGTGATTACTCTTGTGTCTCACACACTAACATGCACAGCAACCATAGAGCAACAACCCAGAGCGTGAGGAAACGGTTGTGCAGCGGTTTGGTGAGGTCCGTGTGGTGTACTGACCGACGAACATTGGTTCCGGATATTACAGTATGTCAATAGATTAAACTATTAAAATAATTTTAATGGAGCTCTGTAGTCCGGGGATGGAAAATAATCAGATTTCCCCTGTTAATAGAATATGCATAACATGTTTCAGTTTTAAAATGGCACAAAACCAATCTTCTATATTGCAAAAAAATAAATAAGTCAGTAATTACATAGTTATGAGTAGGCTACATAAGAAGAATTGGAATTATGGGTTGAATCATGTAGTCAGATGTTGCCTTTTTTTGGATCTCACTTTTATTTCAAGATTGCTCCTTCACATGAATTCCAGGAGCAGCTCTCCAACATGTAATTCATATATCTTCGACCAGGAAGAAAAATAATTTCTCAGAGCAATGCCTGTGAGGAGAAGGGAAATTTCCGCAGCTGTCAGTGTTACAAAAATAATCTTGTCAGTAAATGACTAGATATTAGAGCTAAAACGATTTGTCAGTTAATCGATTAATCAATAGACAAAGCCTTCTAGTTCCAGTTCCAGTTCATTCAAGGATGAGAATATCTTTGGGTTTTTCGACAAAACAAGCAATTTGAAGACGCACCTTGGGGTATAGGAAATTGTGATTTTTCACTATTTTCTGCCATTTTAGAGACCTAATGATTGATCAAGAAAAGTATTCAGCAAATTGATCGATAATGAAATAATTATTAGTTGCAGTCCTACCAGATATATTGAAATATTACAAAAGAGACGTCAGAGAAGTCAGAAATCATATTCCAGTTACATGAACACATAAAATCTTGAAACAAAAAACAAACTTGATTATCCTGAAGACAAGTTCAAGTAAAAGCAACACCCAACATCATAATACAGACGGTTACATTCAGTCATCTGGTAATGCAGCAAGTTTTTCTATCTTTGCATCAAATCGCTTTCGGCTAGTGTCCAGGATGTTGATGCCATTCTTCTGGAAGTCATATCCCACTTTCTGGAGCTCCTCTAGTCGCCATGTAATGTTCTGTGTGCTGTAGTCTAAAACCTTCGGCTTTTCTAGTATCTGCTTCAATGTTATTCCTCCTTTTAGGAGACAGTCCAGTTTAGAGCTCAGTGTATGCGTCCCGATGTATAGGACCATTGGATAGCTGATGATCAGTCTTTTTATGTCAGCTTTCTGACAGCCAAATGAAACCATCTTCTGCTGGAGACTGTTAAAATTCTTTTTCAGATAGTCATTGGAAAGGCCCAGAATTTCTGCCCCTTGCCCTTGAAGAAGAGCAAGCAGTTCTGAATCGCTCACCTTAAGAAAAGTTCTCAGGATTTCAATGTTTGTCTTGACTCTCTTAGTGCTTCGGATGAGAATGTAAAGGTTTTTGGATATGATGGCTTTAGAAAACTTCTCTGGATCCTCCCCACCGAGTTCGGCACAGACGTCTTCCAGAAACTCCACCATCTGCCTGTTGAGCTCTAAACTGTTGGAGAATGTCCTTGGTGCTGTGGTCAGAAGCCGATGGAGGTCTTTGGTGTTCAGTCCCAGCGAGGTCAGAAAAGCTATGTTCTTCTCCAAGTTCCCATTATCACTGGACCGGAAGAAAGACTCAGGTGAGCGATCCAGGATGCTCACAATTTCTCCATCAGTCTTGAAGATGTTTCTCCAC
Organism: Maccullochella peelii; assembly: GCA_002120245.1. Lineage (NCBI taxonomy): Eukaryota > Metazoa > Chordata > Actinopteri > Centrarchiformes > Percichthyidae > Maccullochella > Maccullochella peelii. The sequence goes on from LKNJ01002514.1 coordinate 53,616, forward strand.
AGCTCCCAGCGCTCCTCCAAGTGTTCAATTGAGCGGGTGATAGCGCGGGGATAACGGGATATGATGGCGGCGATTACCTGGCGGCTGGCACCTTTGCTTTTTAGAAACTGAGCAACACCTTGCTCATTAGTGAATGATTTACGAAGCACCCCAGGCTGACGGTGGCGTGCCATCTTCACATCAACTCCCAGGAGATTCAGGTTCTCCAGCAGAGATTCATTCTCTGGGTTCACTGGCAGCTTTGGCTCATTACTTCCTGTATGAGCACTGCAAAGCCTCCTCGGAAGACAGGCTGATGTCAGCTGCACTGGAACGAGCCCAAAGCTGCGCTGCACCGGAACGAGCCCAAAGCTGCGCTGCACCGGAACGAGCCCAAAGCTGCGCTGCACCATCACGGATCGGTGGAGGCCGAGGAGAGCCCTCAGTCCAGGTACTGCTGCCATTTTTAAGGAGGGCTACACTGTAACATCACTGTCAGTGAACCTAAAAGAAGAAACATGGCATATTTAGCTGAATCATAACAGAGAAATCTAGTAAAAGAAACAGAAGAAACAAATCTATCATAGCCAGTTGGTCAAGTGTGCTACATGAGACCAATTAAGAATTATTTTTAATCAGAACTTTCATTAATATTAACTTAGCATTAAGGTATTGAAAACACATTGGTTTTGTGTCAATTAAACAGTAATTTATTGATGGTCCCTAAATCAGTCTCCAGCGGTTAAACGCGAGGGTTGGGAGGTGAGCCAACCGTCCTCCTGCTGGGTAACACTGGGTGAAATTGAGTAAGAAGACGCCCCTGGATCCGGAGTGAATGTCTGTCGAATATCCAACTCATAACTAACTTCACCGCGGTACGACCGACATCAACATGAACTCTTTAGGTAACTTTAGGTCGCAGAGAAGTTATCCTGCCTTCGCATCGTTACTTTCAATATTCATCCGTTGAGGAACTTTATTCGCTTTTACCACGTACAATGTATTATCAATGTCTCAAGCCTTAGTCTTCTTGTATAAAATTAAATAAAACGCATACCATATACGTTTGGTTTCTCTCGGTTAACCACGCAGATGCTGGTGAGATGGGCATATTTTATCAGTCCCATGGATGTATAAAGAGAAGAGAACGGAAACGTGAAACTTTAAAAACTCGCGAGATTTGTCATCTGAGAAAAAATAACAATCTGAAGCTTATTGCCAGTTAGCGCCATCTAGCGTTTTGGAGTTAAAATGGATTCTCTGCTCACTTTCAACCACCAGATGGAAGCAAAGGGCTTTCATTTAGAGGTTACACGTTTCTCCCCATCATAGGATACACTCCTAAGATTATAAGGTAACCATGAATTAAGGATATAATCAGAAACAATTGATAGATTACTTTTCACACTGGTCACAATAATGTTATAGCACTGTGAGGAGTACAACTTCAAATAATTGCAGGGCTGTAAACAGGATTAACAACTACATTGTGTGTGTGTGTGTGTATTTTTTATTATGATTATTTCCCTCTCATTTTGTTAATTCAGTTAACTTTTCAATTATATTTTCTGTACATTTTATCTCCGTACTGCTAGGGTGTAGTTCTGGCGTAGAGATTGACTAAATTCCTTCATTATATTTTTATTTAATTTAATAATATTTGAATAAAATGTGTGAAATTAAGAAGAAAAAAAAACTTAAAAATTCACCTTTTTTAACTCCTGCTTACATCGTTATAACCCCTGAATTCACAGAAACAATATAAAGGGCATGACCTCTGTGTTCTCAATGGAGGCAGCCCTGAATAATTGCATTGCTATTTTGCGTAGAGCGTACACCTCAAATAAGTATTCAGTCATTTACAAATCCCTCAGAGTACAATGGGATTCACCAGTCCACTCATAGCTGTATTATGACACCTAGCAAGGTTAACGTTTTCAGTATAATCATAAAAATACTAAGTTGCAGAGTACATTGGACTGCGAGTAAGAGGCATTAATACTTAATTCACGTCAGACATACAGCTGCTGTTCTTGTATGCCCATGAGGTACAAGAGAGCATTTGCCATGTGGTGTGGCTCGCAGCTTAGCACTGAAAAACCTATTGACCCATTGCCTCTCCTTACTGATGAGTCCCACCACTCATGAATATTTCAATACAGCACAGTGATATCTTCATTATGCAAATGAGCTTTCCCACCCACGCTGCTCTAGATTGAAGATTGAAGTGAGTATGATGTTTTAGTCAAAACAGCTTCCTCCATGATAGAGTCTCAATTTTATTTAGTCTCAGTCATCAATAAGACACAGTTTATTTTTCAGTACCACATGCAGTTCCACTTTTCTCACACTCATCCAAAGCACTTTTGCTTGTATTTACATAATGATGTGATAGAGAGCAACTCTTAGGCCTATGTTTCTGCCTGTTTCAATCAGTGTAAGACAAATGATGAGAGGAGAAAAGTGGAAGACACAAGAAAGAAGGCTGCTCCTGCTCTAATAAGAGAAAAGGAATTTTCTCCTATGAGACGGTTCATACGTTACATCTTTTGCACTTTATAGTGGGTTATTGCTGCATCCATGGCCATATCTTACACTAATTTACGGGTTTATTCTGTACACCTATAGCTAAAACTATAATGCAGTGTGATACAGTTGCAAATAACTTGTACACCAAATAGCAGAAAAAAACAAATGCTTAAGGACTTAAGTTTAACCTGATAAAGGGCTTTTTTCTCATCTCCTATAGGCTTTCTGCAAGTAATTGGCTAATTTCAATATTTCATTTTCTACAGCATTGAGATGGCACAATACAACAGCTCTGAAATATTCTACAGTATAGAGTGTTGGCTGTATCAATACCTTGATCTATACATTTTTGTTGAAACTGTTTTAGATGGGTGTTGATTCACATTTATAAGTGTTTCTATTATCCCCATTTACCTCAATGACGGTGTGATTTACAGTATTGTACAGCTGTTGTTTTAAACTGGATTTGTTTTAGATGTAATAAACTGGCAACTAAGTGGCTCTCCTTCCCCTAAGCTATGCTCTTGGCATAAGCATGGGTGTCTAAATGTTTTATAGCTAATACCCATAACTTTCTCTTTCTATCTTTCCGTTTGTTTTGCTTGTCTGATTCCATTTTAATTCCAGTGTGCCTATTTTCTCGTTCCCTCTGAACCTCTTGGACATGTTTAGTCAATTCAGGTGTTTCTTTGTGCATGAATATGTCCGCTGTTGTGTTTTTAATATTAAATGGAATTCTGTCCTGATCCATTTGTTGTGGTCTACTTGGCAAAGTTGCTTGGGTAACTGCTGACACCATACTCCTTCAGTGAATCAATAATTTAGAAACTGCCAAAACTTTCAAATGCTCGTAGACGCTGTTGCACAACCATCGGGTTTCCACAAGTGGGATCAAATTGGTAAGAATGTCCAAAAGAAGATGGGTGGAATTAAAGATCTGCCAGACTATAAGCTGTTCGGCTCCTGTCAGCCGAAGACACAGAGCATCCTCTCCTGCTGCTGCGGGTACGTTTTAAATGTTTCTAAGAAGCAGGAGGAACTTTCACGTTATGGTAACTTATGTGAATCCAGCAGGTTTTCTATGAGAAAGTCATATTTTTTATGAACCATATTGAAACACAAGGTGACAAGACTGTAGCCTGCAACAATACTTTAATTTAAAGATGTTTCCACATTCACCTTTGTTTACTTCCCACTAGGGCCATAGCTTACATTGAAGACAAAAACTGTGTTGTTTCTGTGAGTTTGGAGGTTTTTAACAACCTGAGGTTAAGTTTTGATTTTTGCAAATACACATACATTACACAAGCTGTATATTATTTTAGACTCAAGATCTTTTCATTATTTTTAGGGGAAAAAATAGATTAAAAGGGTAGTAGCTGATATCTGTGGAAGTATCTCTCCACCAGAATAATATTACGGGCAATGTGGAAGTTTACAGAAAATGTAATTGCACAATTAAATGAACAAAGAAAATGAGAAAAATCAAAACAATCTGAAAATCTCCCAAACTTTCTTTGGTAGTAAAAAAAATGTCTTACCTCTGCAGAGTGGGGTTATGTTGGGGGAATTTGGACTTACCGGTAATGAAGTAATAACAGGTGTTTAGTTATATAATAACTGATTTATTTTTGAAAGTTTTGTGCTTTACACAAAACAATAAAACCAAAGATACAGGAATCAAACAAAGAAGGCAGAAAATGGCAAAAATGACCCCAGCATTTCTCAAATCCTGGCTATGGTCCTGGTTATCCCTGGTTTCAGACCTCTGAATTGCTGCCCACATCTCCAATTTGTTCAGCGATTCATGTAGAAGAATGAATGAATGAACTGACGCAAAATGACAATTCAGTCTGATTCTCAGGTTAAGTTATCACTGCTGTTATCTGTAAGCCTGAAAATGTCTGCAGAACAGATACAGGGCAGGCATTACAAAAAGTGACAATCACCTGTTCTAATGATATATAAACTATTTGTAGACTAAAGAGCAATATCACACGGAGTCTGTCTGTAAGTTAAATATTGGCTATTCTCTCCTGTATCGTCTCCATCTGTCCTAGAAACTGATGCCAGTCTCTCAAGTTACCTGCTTTCCCATTCAGCCAAGGAAGCTCAGATGTTTCCTTTTCAAAGGAGTATATACCACTGTTGTTTGAAATTTGCTCAGAATAGCCCAGTCAAGTGCCATGCTGTAAAATGTGAGGTTATGGCCAAAGCCTTTATTGGAGAAAAAACGCTGCTTTGAAATGAAAATATTTAGTGTTAAAAAAGAAACCTCTCAACTGGGACAGCTCTGGCAAGCTCTGGACAGCTTTTTCCTCCCGTTACCATAGAAACTGAGTAGACATTTAAAGCAAGATTCAGACTGCATATAATGCAGTTTATGACATTATGAAACTCATCAGGTATGTTGTTAATATTATTAACAAAATTGCTGTACGTTAAGACATTACAGGATTCTGTCATGTTTATATTGTCCCTACAAATTCAGATTTTATTCCAAACCTCAGAGGTCAAAACATTAGAAAAGATAAAGTAAATACAACATAATAACAGAGCTATGTGGTTTATTCAAGACGTTTTAGACAGATGCTTTAGACAGTTATACTTCTACTCCATAGAGAAATATTGTACTTCTTACTCTACTACATTTATTTGTCAGCTGTAGTTACTAGTTACTTTACGAAATGAGATTTTACACACAAAACATGTGATGATCTTTTAAAATATGCTGCATTGTTATAGATTATACTACCCAACAGTATATGAAGTGGTTAAATTAGCTCCACCTTTGATACTTTAAGTACATTTTGTTACTAATACGTATATATTTAGTTAGGTAAAAATTTCAATGCATAACTTTTACTTGTAGTGGAGTACGTTTATGCCGTGGTGTTGCTACTTTTACTTAAGTGAAATACCCCATTACCTCTTCTACCACCGATCAAAACTGTAATACTGGGTGGTAAACGTTTGGAAATAGAGTAATTCCGACATTTCTGACAGCACGTGAAGGCAACACTAGTGGAATGCCAGGGGGCGTGGCTGTGAAGGCACCTACGCGACGTCATTATAGTTGTGTGTCATGTTTACGTGGAAAACATGGCGGCGGACTACCAACAAGGAGACAGAACCTTGTAAATGTGTGTGGCAGCGAGCTGGAAAGCCAGACGAGAGATATTTAAGCGTTAGTTTTTTAGATTTTTCTTGCTGATATTTCGCATGAAGCAGTTTCCCTCTTGTTTTAGCCACAGGGACCGCGGTGATGGAAGACGAGGAGAGGCAAAAGAAGCTGGAGGCCGGCAAAGCAAAGGTAGGATTCTCAGTTTTTGGCGTTAGCATAACACTGCTATCATTGCTGTAAAGTAGTAAGTTAATGTTGTTGACAACTTATTTTCTCACGACCTGGGTCTGTCAGCTGTTTTTTTGGTCCCCCCTCCCCTTCTTATCTCCCTTTCAGCTGTCAGTCCCAGTAAACATGCGCCCCACTCTGACAGCCGGGGGTTGGCTTGCCGGGGTGTTAGCATAGCTACTGCTAGCCACTGACTCCTTTGTCATGCTGCATGTCTAACGTTACTACAGTGTTTAATTTTATTTTTCTAACACTGGCGTGTAGGAGTGTGCACGCATTTCCAACTTTCCTAGGAAGGGTTACAAACGCCACCTGAAGTGAGGCTGACAGGCTGGTGTAACAGGATTTACAGGACATAACCCCACTAGCTAGAGCAAACATTGCCCCACATGTCAAACTTGTGCTACACTGACTTTATCAACCAGCAGCATCAACATTTAGGTCAGGACAACCCCCCACCACTCCATTTAACTGATGCAAAGGATGTTGCTACAGAGAAGGGTAATGCTGGACTTAATTTTGCCTTGTAAAGCTGCACTGATGCCCATTCTTTATTAGTTATTAATTTTGTCACAGACATAGTTTTTCATGTGATAAATAGCAATGAAATAAATGCTACACTGCTTTGTCTGAGCTATGCTTACTCACTTCTTCTAGCTTTGACTGGCGAGTCATTGTATAACCTTGCAGTAACTATATTATTGATATTTGTATACCCAGACATCTTGGGTGTGAATTATGTCAATAACATGTTTGCAAGGAGATCTTAACAACATAATATATTATCAATTGAAGCCCTCCCCTTTGGGCATAAATAGATAATGTACACTATGATAATAACACACTCTGAAGACATGTGGCTTATTGGATCAAGCATATGTGCAACACAGTGTGGAATTAAATGAAAAAAAAGTTGGCAATCATTGTAACAATCTCTAGTGATTGTAGATGATGGCCTTATCCCAGCACAAAAGACACAAATAGTTGTTCATCACTATCACTCACACATCACTCTTAAAATTGCATTTTTTTCTGTGATTCCCATGCATTTATAAAAAGTTGGTTTTGAGAATAAGAATGGATTCTGTCAGGCAGACTCGAAAAGGTGCCACGCTACACTTTCCACCCTGACACTGCAGAGAAACATCTAATACACTGTGTTTTGTGTGTCTTTTGGTCACTCCAGGTTTCACACTGGAGCTGGTGCTCTGGCTTTTAGGGTTAGTGGGAGAGACCATGAGAAAGATCATCTCCGTGGTTTTGGCTTCGGCATTTTGGTTTAGAAAGGTCCCTCACTCTGTACTGCAGGAGGATTTAACTGCTGTTTTTTTACATAGTGCCATGTCCTCACATGCAGGGGAGAAACTTCACAAGATATTCACTGAATAACACACAGGGATGTCCAGGATATTATTATTTGTTCTAATAGCCTCCCAGACTCAGACTGGATCTTGTAAGCTCAGATTGAGTCCAAGCTGATATATGTCTGAGTCATTTGGTAAGCTATGGGGAGTGTTTGGATGTTGACATGACCCAGTGCATCTCTAAACTTCCAAAGCTTAAGAAACAATATTTAAATGTCACCTGCTGTGATTTTCCAGTTTGAAAATCAGAAGCAAAGAACAGTGACTGGGTAATGTTTCTTGAATCAGGTATAGGCAGAGTGTCTGAGTGAGGGGAGAACTGTCAATCATCTATTGTATAGCCTGCTTGAAATTATGTCTGTCCCAAGTAAGTGCCTATTGAGTCATACATCAGACAATGAGCAAAGCGTAAATTGTGGGCTGGTGTTGCCAGGCTATTGTTCCAAGCCATTAGCTTCAGATGTATTGTTGCTTTCACTTTTCTCTGTGGCATAATGGACCATATTGACAAGTGCATTACCAGCATTATGGAGTTACTCGTGCAAGACTTTGTCTCAGTTCTCCAGTGACATGGTAGATAAGAGTTTCATTTTTTGAGACTCTGATATTGAAAAGCACCCGACACTGCAGCGATAAGCTCAAGATGGTGTAAAGGGTAGGTTTTCTTTCAGATAGCCTAAAGGTCAGCGTCGCTGTCAGGCAGCATTGGAGGTTTTGAGGACAGCAAAGGTACAAGTTGATCTACTTAGCTTAGGCCTGAGTGGTTAATCCTTTAGGTGACTAATCATGGATGTGCCCTGCACAGCTCTATGTGATGAATAGACTTTGACCACCATGGTTTATGCAGCTTTTTATTGACTCAATTGACCCTGGATAGTTTTACTTTTAGGCTGCAGGCTTTATCATCCCTGTATGTTTGAATATATAACATTGAATACTTTTGAAGCGCTTGTCATGTCTGTAGTGCTTGAGAAGGAATTGCCAGGTGATTAATTGAATGTCATAGTCTAACAGCTGTTTTAATTGGCAGCAGCCTGGATGATGACTGAACCTAACTTTCTGTGCAGTTCTAGAAACTTTTGTTATGACTGAATGGAGACCTTTCCTCTCTTCTGATATTTACAAAAATGTGTTTTTCACTTAAAGCATCTGCGTGGCAGCCTCTTGCATGGGCAAGAGGCTGTTTGGGTTTCACCGTCAATATGAGTGGAAAGGTTTTCAGATAGGAACCATTATCTCTACACCCAAAAAAGCTCAATCATCACAGCTTTAGTGCCAATAGTTTGTTTGTTTAAGATCAAGATTTAACGCTTTGGATGTATTCACACCAGAATGCTTTTTGCAATTTCTCTCAGTTCGTTTTGTTTGGCCACGCACTACAAGTTTTATGCCAATCTGGTTTGCACCAAATAACAATCAACAACACCAAGATGCTACTTTTTGGTGTGTAAGGACTTAAGCCCAGCACAATAAATGGGAATAGGGTGAGGACATGCAACAATCGTCCCATAGGCTAGATTCAAACCCAGGATGTTGCACCGGTTGCTCGCTGCCCACTGTTTTTTTTTTTTGTTTTTTTTCTGGGGTTTGGAGGGAGACTGTGGCAGCTGGCATTAGCAGGATGGTGCATGAGGATTTTCTTCTGGTGTTTCTGTCTTATTTGACAGACACAGTAGAGCGAGAGAACAGGAAAGGTGAGGGGATAACATGCAGCATAGGGTCGGATTCGAACCTGAGCCGCTGCGGGAAGGACTCAGCCTTGATATGTGGTATCAGGGCGCCATGAGCACCCCATTTTTAGTAACAGATGTTATAAGGGGATACTTGACTTTGATCATGGCTTAGATTTGTTGAAAAGGCAAAGGCACGCAGGGTCTTGAAAAATGAGTATTGCTTGAGAGAGAAACAAGGGTGATTTGTCGGTCTACAGATTAAACCGAACCAAATTTCATTGTTCACTGGCACGTGCTGAGAAACAGAATAAACCACTGAAATGACTCTCTACTTGCTGCCACTCTAAATAGACTTCAGGACAGGAGTCGGTTTTCATAGGATGAAAGCTGACCTGTAAGGGAATATGTCTGTGAGATGCATATGCACATATATAAATTGTGTTTGGAGCCTCTTTGACAGACGAAGCTCCACCCGCTGTATAGTCATGAACCAGGTGGAGCACAGGTAGCTTCAGTCGCTGTTGCTTTGTTTTCAGGAGCTATTAGCTATTGTTGTTTGCTAACTGGAATGTGTGAGTAAAGCACACGGTTTCTGCCCTCAAGTGGCTGGGTGTTGACTAATGCAGTGCTGCTGGCAGTCTCATGGACACATGACATTGGAGGCTGTGAGCTTCCCCCCTGGGTTTCACTGCACGGCTGCACTTCAGTATTGCTTCAGTACTTTCAGCAGTGTGCCTCACAGGCATCAAACAAACTACAGAAAACCACATTGATAATTATTTAATGACACATTTTGTAAATAATACTTGTAAGCAGTATATCAAGCAGAGAGATATCTATCTATCTATCTATCTATCTATCACCCAACCCCACTACAATGTGTTGTTTGTGTAATGTCGTCAAACTGAAACATATCCTGCTACAAAACAAAATTTCCTACTTTTTCCACAAAGTTACACAAGTAAAAGATTTACACATATATAAGAACAATTACAGTTTAGTGGATCTCACAGCTGGAACAAAATATCAAACGCAGTTTACTGGATGTTGTTGTTGCTGTTGTTGCTGTTAGTCAGCTACTATTAGACATGGATAAAGAAAAAAAAAAAGCCTGTGTAAATGTTTTCAGACAGCAGATGGTGATACACCTACGTAGCCTCTGTTTTCCCAGATGGTGATACAGCTACGCAGGCTCCAGTACTCCATATGCTCAGCCAATGCTCCGTTCTGCACAGCCAAATAGGGCAGCCTGCTATGATAAGCAGCTCAAAGAAAGGCTGGGGTTTCCCGAGACTTCTTCAAAACTGGGTGATTTCTGCTGGCAGGTCCACTGCATATCGTGCACTACTGCTAGTGTGTTATTCTGATTGAGTCAGCATTAAAGGCTGGCCTCTCTGTCATTGTAGTCACCAGGTTCTCCATCCTGTGAGACTGACATTCACTCATATCTCTTCCTGTGTGCCCCGCGATTTGATGGCTAAAGCTCTTCTGGAAACACTGATAGATGGATGGATGGATAGATGGATAGATGGGTATATTTGGATATGGGGTGGGGAGTGTGTGGAGGTGCAGAGGCACAGATCAGAAGCCCTTTGAGCTTTTAAGCTGTGCGTTGTAGGTGGGGGGGTGTGACCCCGACGCCCACTCTCAGCTCTGTCGTGTCGGCCTCTCACTTTTTGTACAAACCAGCCTTGTCAAAAAATGACTTTGCTGCTGCAGGAGTGGGGGTTCGCCAGAGAGGTGCATAAAATCTGTGCTGCGTGTCTTAGTGAAGACAAAGCAGAGCTGCAATGATTAATTGATTAGTCGATCAACAAAGAATTAATCGGCAAGGATTTATTTATTAGATTTTTTGGGGGGGTATTTTTGCTTTATTGTGGTAGTGATAGCTGGAGAGAGACAGGAAAGGCAGGGGAGAGAGAGAAGGGATGGCAGGCAGCAAAGGGCCTGGGCTGGAATCGCAAGTATTTTGATAATCAGTTAGTTGTTTTAGTCATTTCAAGTAAAAACTGCAAACATTTGCTGGTTCCAGCTTCTCAAATGTCAGGATTGAATGTGTTTCTTTGAGATATATGATAGTAAACTGAATGTCTTTTGGTTTTGGACTGTTGGTCGAATAAAACAAGCAACTGAAATAGATCACCTTGGGCCTTTTTTCAGTTCTTTCTGACATTTTATAGACAGAACAACTGACTGATTAATCAAGAAAATAAGTGGCGTATTAACCGATGATGGGAATAATTGTGTTGCATCTCTAGTGCAAAGTATTTAAAGTCAATTTACATTAGCACGGTATCCTTGGCAACAGTCTGTTTATATCTATGGCAATCCATGCAACACCTGTGGTATGACACCTGTATCCCCTGCTGTCTGTCCTGCTCAGCTGACTCGCTGTCTATTTGCTGTCACCGGTTGCTCATACATAATACATAGCAGTAATACTAACTGTCCAGGTTGTGTAATTAGTATCATCATTTCCCTGAAGATAATTAATGTAAAATACTGCTGCTGCTTTTGTTCCTGGTATAAAATTGGCTTGTATGTGTGTAAGAAAGGGAGAATGAGTAGTTGGAAATTAGATCTGTTTAGTATGTGTATTTGTACTACGAGTGTGACTTCACCACCTCAGAATTATGTATTAGTTTTATACGTTTTCAAAATAAAATGAGGCCAACGTTATAAAGATGATGAAAGTTATTAACACTGGATAACAACCTTCATGTCTTTGATTAGGGCCAGAAAATGAGGAGCCAGTGTTGGATTAGTTGGTTAATTGGTCAAATGACAGAAAATGACTTGCTAAATGTTGTGATAGTCATTCAAAGTCATTTTTGAAGCTCAAAGACTAAAGATTTACTGATTCCAGCTTCTCAAATGTGAGGATTTTGCTGCTTTTGTCTGTTTTATGTCTCTTTAAATTGATTTATTATGAATTGTTGGTTAAGCAAAATAAGCAATTTGAAGTAGAGCTGCAATGATTAATCAACTGAGCAAAAGACAAGCCCTTAAATGTGATTTTTTTTTTATTTTTTATTTTTTTTGTTTCTTTGTCTTCTATGATAGTAAACTGAATACCTTTTAGGTTTTGGACTCTTTTCTCTTCTATTTTATGACATTGTATACAGTAAATGATTAATGAAAGCAGTTATTCAAAATAGGAATCAATAATGAAAATAATTGTTAGTTTCAGTGATGAAGAACTTCTTTTTTTTTTCTCAAGATGAGTTTTGGGCTTTTATTTGACAGCCAGTAGAGAGAGACAGGAAACATGGGGAGAGAGAGGGGTACGACATGCAACAAAGGCTGGCTGGGATGTAGACGTTGGGGTTATGTGGTACCCACCTTAACCATTAGGCTACCAGGGCACCCCAGAGGACTTTTTAGAGACACAATTTATGAAAGTGATTGAGACAGGCCAGTCAGCATGATTTTGATGCTGTTGTGAAGACTTATATGAAGTCCAATCCCAAATATAAAACAGAAAATCATGAGCACTCCAATTTATTTGATATGAAGTGAAGACTGGTTCTTGTACCCACAAAAAATTATTTCCATCATGAATCCATGAATATTAACACTTTAAAATACACAGGAAACAAAAGACAACATAATGTTTTGGTGCTGATTAAAGAAAGAAAGAATGAATAACATTTTGAAAATGGTCAAGATAACAAAAATGCTGTTTCGACTGATCATTGACATAGTTTAAACATGTAATCCCTTTAGTCAAGATTAGCACCTGGCACAGCAAGAGGCATGTGTCGGGTCATATGGACACAGGGAGGTAGGACTCATTCGGCGTAAGGAAGATGCCTTTTTGGGGCATACAATGTCTCGCTTGAGTTTCACCAAACTGTGTGGACTCAGACGAGTAAGTTCACATGTTGTTTTTTCTTTGTTAGAAGTATAATCTGTGTGCTAGGCAGACTAATTGAGATGAGAATTAGGCTAAAGCAGGTGGCTCTTTCTCTAAAGTCTGAGCATTAGGGTCAGAGAAACAAAGATCTGAATGGAAGCTACGACTGGAAATGTAGACTAGAATAACTCTCAAAAAGATGTTTGTTGATGTGTTTGATAGTGTTTTTTTAACTTCCAAGGACCACCACTGAAGCAGAAATTGTTGTCTTTAACACTGCCTGTTTCCCTCTTCCGTCTCCAGTTGGCTGAGTACCGCCAGAGAAAAGCTCACGCGGACTCCCAGAAGAAACAGAAAAAGAAGAAGAAAAAGAAGCCGGAGGAGGACTCGGAGGGCGATTCGCAGGGAAGGGTGGAGGTCGAGCCGGATCAGTCTGTGGGAGGAGACGAGCGCTCAGGCAGAGGACGAGATGGATCACAAGAAGGAAATAAAGACCCACCCACCACAGAGTTTACCTTTGCCAGGACCCTGCGGAGCGGAGAGACTGTCAAGCATGACCAGACATACACCATAGAGGTAGACGCCTACACTTACTCATTAACAATGTATTAAAGTGATAACTGTAAATACAGAATGCCAGTCTATTCATTCCATTTAATGCATAAGAAAGACTGGCTGGACTATCTGTGCTAATTAGGCTTCTGGTGCACTAAAACTTATGTCAGAGAAAAATCTGAATTTCTTTAAGCCTAAGTCCATCCAATAATCCAAAACCCAAAGATATTCACTTTACTATCAAAGAAGACTAAGAAAAACCAACAAATATTCACATTTAAGAAGCTGAAACCAGTGAATTTTTCTTATTGTTGCTCAGATAATTACTTGGAACGATTAACCGATTATCAAAATAGCTTCCAATTAATTTTCTTGTAATTTTGTAATGAAATCTGGGAACTGAGCAGGTATAAGTTTGACCAGTTCGATTAGTTTATTTCGTGTGTTCAGTGGATTTTAGAGGATTTTAGATTATAGTAAGTAACAAGTAAGAAAAATGATGTAATTAGTAAACTGATGAGAACACATCTGTTGCATCTGCTGCATCCGGTAGAATTTTAAAATCAATAGTTAGGATTTCTGGGTGTTGCCATGTTAAAGTAGATGTGAAGAATAGATTCAGTCTCCAATCACAGTTCAGAACTGGTTTGAACATGCTCATTGGCTTTGTGATCATTTATTTTAATTAAGATTTAATTATATTGGGGAGATTACAAGTGCGATGAGCCACAGAGAAAACAAATGAGTGATATCTCAATTGCTCATACATTAACCAAGGTCTAAAGGACATCTTGTAACAATAAGACAATGTTACATAATATGTCACTTTATTTTATTGAACAAATGTATATATTAAATATTAAATTATGATTCAATTATGATGATACCTCAAAATATATTCATTCATAACACCTGAATATTCCTCCTGAGATCAGTATGTGGTGTTGCAAATAATAAGCACCAAATTTCTTTCAGTGTTTCATAAGTCACACAAACTTGCACAAAATATATAATGTTTATTAATGAATCTGTCAGTGTTTGTAGCCATTGAGTGGTATGGTTATTTAGGACATATTTGATGCCCTTTTCAGCATTGTTTCTTCTGTCTCTCATGCGGCAGTCTTGATTTAATTAATGTACAATCGGTCTGCTCCTCCAGCAGCCAGGGAGACTCTTAACTTTAGCCATTTCATGGCTTTAGTTTTTTTTTATTATTATTAACATGTATTTATAAGAGCTTATAAGAGATGTATCCATAGTTGTAGATCTGTGTGAAAATGATCACTGTCCTCTCCAGAGTTTTGTCTCTGTTGTCTCCCGGAGCTTAATGAGCCTGCTGTAGCTGTCATGACAACCAGTCCCACTGGGAGCACAGAGCAGAGCAGCGACGTAGGATTTTCAGCAGGAAAGAATAAATAAAAATGTATTTCTTACCTTATTTCCTTCAGAATTTTACAATTCAGTGTTTATTAAACGAAAGGAGTCCAAGTGAAGATGGGCTTTGCAGCATTGTTTGTATTGCATTATTGAGTCACACAGTTTAACAAAAACATATATTAAATAAAATATTGAAATATAGGGAAATAGGTTTTACCAGGAAATTACTTAGGGAATTGTCAGGAAAATATAGTAGTATATAAAACCCTTACTTCTTAGTAAGACAGGAAATGTATCTTTGACTTTGTATTCAAAGAGTAAAGTTTTTACTTTTCAAAATACCTTTAATACCCTTTAAAGACTTTACTGTATGCTATGATGTTTGAAGAGAGCTCTGGAAAACTTGAGTAGAAGATAAGAACAACTTTTATGTTCATACTGTAATTATAACAGTTTGCTTAGATTAATACTTAAGTACTCCAGACTTCAGCAGGATACTTTGGTTTTCTACGTTGCTGCTTTGATGGTCATTTTTATTTTTCAGAGGATACACTCTGTTGTATTGTTGGGCATAAATTTAAAAAAAAAAAAAATTCACAAACTTCTGTAAGTTTTTGGGTTGTGCTGGGGATTTGGTTGAACTTTCAACCTCTTAGTTCTTCCTTTGCATAATACATCACTGACAGATAACTTCATCAAGCATGCTATTTGAAACTTAACAACACAAGGATGATAAAATTCAATGTTGATACTTCAAATACTACTGTAGTCCTTGCAAGCCCTGTTTCTCTTAATTAAAAAAATGCTCAGTCCATTTTTTTTTTTCTCATAAAAAGCTATGAAAGGATTTGGTCTGTAAGCTTTACAAACATATGACCTTCAAACCTGCAATGCATTCCTATATTTTAAGATAAATGGAAAAGTTGGAGCTTGTCTCAGTCTGATAAATAAATATTCATCCACTTGCATTATTCTGCAGAAAATCAGCCAATCTATCTAAAACAGTTTAAAAAATATGCAGAGACCTGAAGGCTCTCTTACATATTTTTCCCTCGCTATTCAAGCCCTCTCAGTCTGTTTTATCGGCACTGTGCAGCCACTCTTTCCCTGAACCCACTGTACATTTGATGCGGTATGTGCCCACAAAACTACCGGTTGCCATGGAAACAGACAATTGCCTTTAAACAGGTGGAGATTTGTCGGTCTGTGTGACCAATTCCTTTGGCCTTGCAACACTTTTTTATCAGACCTTAAGGTTGATTGAATGTATGAATGTTTTCGTTGCACGGCGAGTTTTTTTGTTTTGTTTTGGGGTTTTTTCACCTTGGGAGCGACCCACATCATCCTGTTACAAAAAGCTGTGGGACAAACTGTATCTTTCTGCTGCATAGATGGGAGCTGTTATGTCTCACTAACAAATGAAACTCGTGAATATTAAGAGACTGAGTCATACAGCGCGGTATGTGTGAATTATCTATGTAGATCAATTATTTAACCGTTAAAGTTAAATGGTTTATTCTCCACTATGTTTTTTTAATTTTATTTTAGGTTTTCTCCCAACAGTTTTTGTTCTTATCGCAGACTGACTTGTCAGGGGGCTTTGTTCTCTTCAGAGATCTTGTAGTGATGCTGCTTTCTGTGAGCAGGAAGGGGTTGCTGTGGAAACACAACAGCATCAAAGTTTTCCATTCTCAAGTCTTTCACAGGCATCTGAAAGAGATTGTAATTGCAAATACAAAGTGTGTTGACTCAGTGATGTGTCTTAGACATCAGCAGTCACAAGCAAACTTTGCATCAAGCTCTCTTATCAATGAGGCTGCAACAAAACGTTCACATGTCATACGTCACATGTTACATTCGTCTTTTGTGCGCGTTGCTGTTAACAGATTGAGGTGATGTTCAAGTTCTGCAATCAATCAAAGCAAAACATGTAATTTTTCTTCCGTTCAGGGCCCCCATACAGTTTCAATTTATGACCCAGGAATTAACCCGAAAATAGACTTCAGTAATGGCCGTTATTACTCTGTGGGAGTGAGAAAGGAGCTGTGTGGCAGAAGTAGGTTAGGCCCATATTTGAGTGCTGAGTGCCTGCTGAAATAGGACATAAGGCAGGCGTTGTTTCAATTGTTATGAGTGAACATTTTATTATGTGCATTTTAAATAGGATTAAAGATTGGAAGACTTCAGTAACTGTAATGACGACAGTCTTTGTAATGTTAGGACCCCTTTTCATTTCACAATAAAAGACCTCCACAAATTTTACTCCAACTACACTCATTTAACTGTTAACATGTTTGATTTAGATTGTGTTTATTTGTGATTAATGTGATGTTATGGCTGTCTTATTGCTGACTTATTTTACGTGGCTCATATATCATGTTGGTTTTCTATGTGCAGTATCGATGAAATTCTTTTAAACGTCTCTGTTGCAGCCGGAGAGTGAAGTGTCCACTACAGCTGAAGATTGTTCCTCAGAGGTGAGATGACCGTTGTGACACGAACTTCCTTTTCCTTTTAATTTTATAGTAACTCCAAATGTTTTTCACAATACCAAGTTTACACTGATGCAACTTGCACATTGAAGCATCTCTGAGTGGGGCTGCTGGTGTGGTTGTGTCGTTGGGGATTTATGGTCACACCTGTGGCTTATTTCCAGTTTTGGAGAATCATATACGAATGTTTAATCACTGACTGCCAGAAGATGTTTTTCTGGATTTTTTTCTGGATTAAGAAAGGTTTTGCTTGCATAATATCAATTTTTATGAAAGTTTTTCGTCATTTACGTGTAGCTTATTAGCCAGGTTGACTTCATACTCTTGTTGTTTTAATTGTAAATGGTACTGGAGACCCGAAAGAGCAGAAGGAAGCAGATCACTGTACTCTGCCAGACTGCTAGACAGGTGACAACAATATCGGATGCTGGTAAAATCTATCTTTGGTGGACAAATCACTTGAAAGTCAACTGTAAACCTAGGCACTAAATTTCATTTTAGTTTTCAGGAAAATAGATGACAGTCTTAACAAAATGTGTCCCTAATGCACTTTGAGCTGGATTCTATATATGAAAGATACTACATAAATACTGTTATTATTATTATTATTATTATTATTATTATTATTATTGAAACGTGAGCCAGTCAAATAAAAGACAAATGGCCGTTCTTGTTACGATGACATTACCAGTATCATATAAAATTCTTCTAACTTTTCTTGCTGATTTTCTGATGTTATGTTGCCAAATTGTTACTTGACACGACATGTTAAAACCTTAAGAACATCTGTTGTGTGAGTAAGTCAGACTGTTTGAAATTTAAATGAAATTCAGAAAATCTACCAACATTTAAGAACATTTGTGAAGAAAATAAATCATACAAATCACCAGACTTAAGCAGTACAAATCTACCCAATGATGTCTTCCCAAATCTTAATGTTTCACTGACAGCATTGTGAATTAACAGGTAAATGGGTGCCATGATGAGATGACAGAGAACGTAATGATGTCTTCAACGGATTTTATCCGGGTACAGTAATCTGATCAAGCAGTTCTTTTGGCTCTGCTTTTGGCTCTGCTTACAAACCCACTGGCTGCTGGATGTAACTCTCTATTTGCTTATAGTTAAGTCCTCTGCAAGATTTCCTGTAACACACTAACCAAGCCTGTTTTATGCTGTACTTACTTGACTATATACTCTGCGTACATGTTAGGTATAAAACTGTACTGTGGGGAAAAGAAAAAAAAATCTTGTTGTGTTACAAATGACACCTTTGAAAGCACAAATGGCCAAGGAGTTTAGGATTGAACAGGGCTTTTTGACATTTTAGAGGTGTAAATTATCTGAAAGATAATTGGAGCTGGTGGAGAATCAGGTGAGGGAGGATGAATGATGGAACAGAAGAGAGAGGACAGAGAAGAGCTTGGAAGAGAGGACATGTGGTGTTACACAATGAGCTGCTCTGTCTTCAGATTCACTGAAGTGATATTCGAACAGAGGAGAAAGAAACCAGAGAGCTGCTGATCAATACAGTTGGGATAGATGGGGAGAAAACCAGAAATGGTTAAAGTGACGATGTCGCCTGCAGTACAAATTACAGGGAGATGTTAAGAAAGAGTGTTGGTGCATTAATAAGATTGTTGTAATGTATGACTGCTACCATAACTTAACATATTTCAAATGAGACATTCTTCAAATGAAATTCATGAAGTTGTTTTTATTCCATTGTGTGGGATGAAACCTAGTAATTATTTCCCAAATTATCAGCTTTCAACAACATTGCAAATGTCAGCTTTGTTTTAAGGACAAAGAGTAATAAGGGTAATACAAAAGAATTTCTGTCCCCTTTCTAATTTTCTTGGATTTTGCAGATTTTGGGGGTTGAGTTAGGTCAGATACTTTTTTAATTTATTTATTTATTTTATTTTTTTTAGGATTTTAATAGCAATATTTTATTCAATTTGGAACAAAGTTGTACCTGTACTGAGGTTACCAATACATAAAACTAACTGAAGATTGTATTCTTAAATATCTTGCAAGAAAGAAATATCAAATGTTGGCATCATTTTGTTCCTCTGATTTCCCTTTTTAATTACTTTGAGAACCCACAATAATCAAATCTATCTATCTATCTATCTATCTATCTATCTATCTACAATCAAATCTAATTCATTGTAAACAATCTGCATAGTTCAAGAAAACTAGGAAAGGAGAAATATGTTTTAAAAGCAGTTTTTGTCCAAGAATAGCCTTACAACTTACAACTTCTCTTGTTTTCTTTGACAGTGTTAACAATTTTCAGGTATTTAGAATTTAATTACCTTGCAGGACTTATTAAATCCCACTTATTGAACGGACTTAGACAGACTTTAACTAACTTTAACATATTACTACAAATTTCCTTCATCTGGCTCCTGCCTCTTGTAACTAACTGCTGTCGCTCTTGGGTGGTGACTAAGTGCTAAGCTCCTTCTTGAAACCTCAATCCCTGTAAATGCTATACAAGCACTCATTTCCCTGTTCAGGAGGAGGTGGAGACCCTGCAACAGGTGAGGAAAGGAGGTACGATGCAGGATATGGAGGATGCACTAGCCGCCAAGACCAAGGCAGTGGAGGAGCTAAGTGGAGAGCTTGAAGAAATCAGGGCTGCCTTTGGCACAGAGGGTGTACAGCAGGTAAATGTTTTATTAAAAGTCTTACTGTTGGAGTTTTAGCATTTCTTCTTCTTCTGTGCATTACGACTAAACTTCCTCCAGTGCATTTACACAGGGTGGAGATTAAAATGCTCCCTCTCTTCTCTCTTTTGTCTGCTCTATCTCACTATTGCATATATGCATTTGACTTTTGTAGCTGCAGGACTTTGAGGCTGCTCTGAAGCAGCGAGACGGCATCATCACCCAGCTCACAGCTAACCTCCAGCAGGCTCGTGAAGAGAAAGACGAGATCATGAAAGAATTCCTGGAACTGACAGAGCAAAGCCAAAAACTACATATTCAGTTTCAGCAGGTGGGAACTCTGAAGTCTTAAACTATGTTATATTAGCTATTCTGCCCTATGCTACCTAGCCGCTACAGTTAATTACACTATTATAAGTTTATTCTACTTGCTATTCAATTAGAAATTAATTTGTGTGTGGAAAAATCACAGCTGCAGGCGGGTGAGACGCTGAGGAACACCAGCCACAGCAGTACAGCAGCTGATCTTTTGCAAGCCAGGCAGCAGCTCATGCAGTACCAACAGCAGCTGGAGGAGCTCCAGCAGAAGCTCAGTGAGACGGAGGAGGTAAGCAGTTGCCTAGTGTGATCATGCACATATCTTTTAGACATATTCTGTTAAATGTAAGTGGTTATAAAGTATGTTCTCAATGTTGCCCCTACATTTCTAATGGTTGGTTTTCTTTGTAGTCAGGGAGAAGATCAGAAGAATCATTCACACAAAGGTTAAACGAGAAGGACCTGCTAATTGCTGAACAAAAAAACGTTATTTTGAGTCAGGAGCAGTCGCTGACAGAATTAAGAACGACGAAGGAGTCTTTTGCACAAACACTGAAAGAGAAAAATCAGTTAATTTCAGAGCAAACTGCAATAATTACAGAACACGAGCTGTCATTGACCCTGCTCAGAGAGGAACTTGTCCATGTGGGACGGACCACAGATGAGAATATTATACACCAGTCAGATGAGAAAGAACTGATTATAGCAGAGCAAGAGAGAGTAATTTCAGAACGCGACTGCTCTCTTACCCAGCTCGAGGATGAGCTGGAGTCCTCTGAAAAACGCCTGCGTGACCTCCAACAGCGAATGGCTGCAAAAGAATCAGAGCTTGAAAGATGCGTGGATGAGTTGGAATGCACTAAGTCTGACTTAGAAAGCTGTAAAAGTGAAATAGAGAGTTGTAAATTAGAATTAGAGAAAGAGCGTATTGAGTTAAAAAGCTGTAAGGGTGAACTTGCAACCTCCAGACAGAAAGAGCGAATGTCATCTAGTGAAATCATGCAGCTCATGGGCACAGTAGAGGACCTGCAGAAGCGTTGTCACCAGGGCAGCCTGTCTGAGAGTGACATCGTCCAAGAAATGCAGGAACAGACTGAGAGAAAGCTTGAACTTCTCAGGGCAGAGCTGGATGAGATGTATGGTCAGCAAATTGTCCAGATGAAGCAGGAGCTCAATTTGCAGCATGCAGCGAAAGTGGAGCAAATGACCGTGCAACATCGTGCCGAGCTCGAGCTTCTAAAAGCACAACAACTGTCTCAAAGCTCCACTGTTAGCACTGTTGAGGTTGTCACACTCAATGCTAAGATTAGGGAGCTTCAAGAGACATTACGGCAGTCCCAAGCAATGCACGATAAAGCCAGACATGAGCTTAGCCAAGTTACCCAAGAGAAGTTCAACCTGCAGGCCAAGGTTGAGGATCTTCTCCAAGATCTCCGTTCTGCTAAAGAAAAAGTGGAGCAGGTCTCCCGCTGTCTTATCTCTCAGGAAAGCCAACAAGGTGATCTGCAGCGCCTCCAGGAGACCATTGACAACCAAAAGAGTGAGCTGGCTGCTGCTCAGGAAGCGGCACAAGAGGCAGAAGCAAAACACGATTCAGAAATAACCAACTACAAGATCAAGTTGGAGATGCTGGAGAGGGAGAAAGTTGCTGTGCTTGACCGCATGGCGGAGTCCCAGGAAGCAGAGCTGGAACGACTGAGGACTCAGCTTCTGTTTAGCCACGAGGAAGAGCTCACCCAGCTTAGGGAAGAATTGCAAAGGGAGAGCTTCCTGAACACAGAAAACCTTCTCAATGAAGCCGCTATCAAACACGAGAGAGCGTTGGATGAGCTGCGTATTGGTTATGAAGAAAAACTGCATTTGTTACAAAGAGAGAAGACAAGTTTTGCCACAGAGCGAGATGAGCTTTTACACCAAATTCTTGGACTAAAAGAAGATCTAAACCTTGCTTTGCACAGCTCCAAAGCGGATGAGCTTGTCCAGCAGCTTCAGGAGCTTCAGGTAGAGCTAGGAGAACTGAGAAAGGGAGGAGAAGAACGAGCTCGAATGGAAAACGAAATTCAGACATTACTAAAAAAGACAGAGGGGCTTGAAAACCAGACAAAACAGAAAGAACAATGGGAAAACAAGTGGAAAGAGCAGGAATTGGAAAAGGAGAGGTTGATGGAGTCTAATAACACTTTGAAAGAAGAGTTGGACTCAAAAATTATGAACATTGAGACACTCACAGCAGAGAACTATCAAATACAGCAACAAGTAGTTGAGCTTAGCAAGGAAATAGAAAAGCAGAGGACTACTTTCTCCTTTTCTGAAAAGAATTTCGAGGTAAACTATCAGGAACTGAAGGAGGAGTACACGTGTCTCATTGAGGTAAAGGCACAGTTAGAAGAGAGGACACTGAAGGAGACACTTGAGTTTGAGGCAAAAATTGCCAGGCTTCAGTCACAGATTCGGCAGCTGGAGGAGAGCAGCAGAGATATCAAAATGGAGGACACAAATACAGATAGGTCGGAACAAGCTGTGATAGAAAAAGATACTACTGAACTAATGGAGAAGCTTAATGTTACTTTGAGTGAGAAGGAAAGCCTGGCTGGGAGGCTTTCCGAAGTTACAGAGCAATTGATGTTTACAGAGAGCAAAGTGGGACAGCTGGAAGAAGAGCTCATGAAAGTGAGAGAAGAAAATGCAAAGGTCATCGCCCAAAATGAAAGCCTAGGGAAAGACCTGGAAAAGAAGCAAGAGATTATGAGCGAGCAGACGAGGGGGCAGGATGCTCAGAGAAAGCTCCAGCAAGAAGAGCAAGCTGTTGAGCCAGTTTGTTCTTTTGAGGATCATCACCCTCAGATTCAATCTTTGCAAGAGGAGATAAAGGCTCTTCAGTCCCTCTTACAGGCAGCTGAATCAGAGAGAGACCGCATCCAGCAGACCCTGGAGCTCCAGAGGCTTTCACAGACGCCATCCTCAGCAGCAGCCCAGTCCTCGGGGGAGGGACCTGTTGAGGGACGATCCTCCCCGCAGAAGTCCACCGCCTCAGGGTCAAGCAGGCGCAAGAGACGGCAGAGGTCGAAGCAGGAGCGCAAACTGGGCACCACTCTTTCAGACTGCAGGGAAGAAATACAAAGGGAGGAGGAAGAGGAGGCAGTGGTGGAGGAAGAGAGAGCTACAAGTGCTGCAGAGCCAGAGATGCAGCCTCAGATGGAGAGCCAGGTTATGTCATGTTCACAAGAGAGGGCCGGTAAGGAGGACTCCAGTGACGGGTACCAGGGCGACGGAGGCAAAGACCACATCAACAAACGGGTAGGCACTCACATGCGTCTACTGCACCACTATCCACTAACACGGCCCCGCTGCCTTTTTCTGTGCTGCCTTTTTAAGTCTTATTAAATTACATGTTAGAGTGATTAAAGGGCTTTTCAAAAAACTGCATGTCAAAAGAAAGCTTGGTTGAAATTGCATGCTTCAAACATGTAACATTCACAATTAATGCTGTGATGTTTTCATATTGTTATTAGCTTCATCAAATAAATGTGTGGATTGCATTCATGACCAGATCAAGCTTTAACATTGAACAGAATATGAGGCATTTCAGCACTGACATGTTTTCTCTCTAGTGACTAACGGTCATGATTGCAAATTGCCTGAGTGTCTGCAGGCTTGCTCTCAACGGTAGCATTGAGCAGCACAGTCAGACTGTTGTGTTAAAAGAAATCTAGCCATATTTACCATAAGTTTTTGCAGACCATTCGACGACATTACAGTAAGTGGGGTTATTGTGGGATAGAATAAAAGAGAAAATGCACACACAGCACAGCCTGCACATAACTGTAAAGGCTCCATCGATATTCTGCTCATTTCTACTTTTAAAGGGGCACTATACAATATTTATTATCTGCTTTCATTTGATGTTGCTTGTCCTCAAACTGAATTTAATGTTGGTTTTGAAAAGGGCTGAAAACAAACAAACAAAACAAAAGACAACAGTCACCCACAGTCTTCTGATAGCTTTGAATCATTGCCGTTGTGTAGAAATATGTACATTCTAGTTTCTTTCCATCCTGCAGGGAGTGAAGGGTTTGAGGTGAGAAGCCATTTTACCCCAGTCACTTCTGTGTCTGTGTCTCAATTACATCAGGCAAAAGACTGTACAGTGTCTGTCTGCCATTTCATATCTGTGTTTCATATTGTTTTTGTCACCTCCGGGGTTGGAACACTACATACAGTCCAGAATGGCATTTTTAATGTACTTGACCAAAAACCTAACCTTTAAAAATAGTTGCTTCTGATGCCTAATGACATGGGAAAATTAAATTTTATTGAATCTATGTTTAATGTTCTGTGTAAGTTATTTTACATTTGTACAATCAACAAGAGAACTTAAAGCAGGTGTTTTTTTAATGAGGTTCTATGTATAGTCAAACACACTTAATGAACAACTTCTCATAAAGCTGTTACAAGAGACACTCCACTTAGGCGAAACAAAATTGAAATAAAGACAAACTAGATGATGTTCAGAGTCCATTTTGTAAATCACAGTGGATAATTTGAATAATAATATTATTTCTGCACTGATTGTACAGTTACTTTCTGCTCCCCCTCAGGAAGCCATGGTGCATCTTGTCTTTCTGTCAATCAATGTCATATTTTTCTGCATTTGTACTGGGGTAATATGTAAGACGGTTAAAAAAAAAAAAGTTTTTTCTTCTGCTTGATTATTTAGGTGAGCAGACATGGGACGGGCCACCACACGGAGCATGTCGTGTGTCAGGGAGCAGAGGAAGAGGGAGAGACTACTGAGCATGTAAATGTCACCTAAGCTCACATCCTGTCCTTTGCTTTTCAGTGTCGGTAGACGCTTTGATACACCATACGGTGTGGCGTAAAGGTCAACAAATAGGTGCTCAAACAGCTAAAACACAATGGGCCTCACGCAAGAACATTTTCGTATCCTTATCCTAATTTACTCTCTCCTTTGTTTGTGAGGTTTGCTAAAATGGGATTCACCAAACTCTCTTAAATGCAAAAACTCCTTTCAGCCTGATGAATGCCACCTGTTCATGAATCATGATTAGGTGCGTGTATATGAAATTTCAATTGTCAATGCCCCCAAATTACTCAGCTATGTTTGTGGTTTCACTGACAAAAATGTTACCTGAGAGTAAAAAGAAGAACTTAACTGTGGATCTTAAAGTCCTGCAGTCAGAAATCATCAGACAAAACCAATTCAGCAGTGTCAGTATTAGAGGACTCAAAACAATTTGAAAATATTAGAGCTACCAACGAAGTGTTGGTCAGAGCAGAGCCGTACTGTGACAGAAATAAAGAGGGGATGGTTTGACATGAAGTCAAATGCTAAAAAACATCTTTCTAAAGCAAGTTGGTCCAGGTTGTTACACTGTCGGGTGCAACAGGATGATCCTCGACAACGCCCTGAGGAAGGTGTCGGACTGAGAGAGATTTTCTTGTAACTACTGAACTGTAGAAGTTGTTGCCGTGCCAAAATATGCCAATTAAATCTGAAAAACCTCAAACCAAATCTCAGTAAATCTGCTTGTTGAACAGAATTTTTAATTTTGTATTAAGTTTATTTCATTAATATATTTTATTTTAGTGTATTTCAGTGTCATACTCCAAATTCATAAAGACATTATAATTCATTACAAGTCAAACAAGTGTTTTTCTTGCTGTAGAGAAAGGAAATCTATCTGTATCTATCATTCGTACCTAAGAAAAAGTTACAGGTACATGAAAATTGCTGAATGACTAATTCTCTTAAATCACTTGTAAGTGCCACTTAAAGACAAATCTGTTTGCTGGAGTGGTTCTTGCAAAAGCCCAATAAATGTAGCACGAGGTTTCAAGGTTTTAGTAATTTCCTCTTTAGTAGGGGTTGTGTTTGTTAGTAAACGTGTAATTTTCATCATAGCAGTAATTTTCTTTTTCTGTTGGTGTGTGTAGCAGCGGCACATCATAACAGAGCTGCCGTCTGTGTGTTAGGCACTGACCGCGCCATGTCTGCATGTTTTAAGCAGCAACATCTGAGCGGTTACAGGTTTAAAAGGACTCTCTACACTACACTGTCAGATGTAGTGCGGATGGGGAGATTGTATCATAACAAAGCGTTTTAAATACAGCCTAATTAAAATGAAGAGTGCACTTTAAAAACATCTGGCATCAAAGGTAACAGAATCGCAATTTCATAATTGTGTAAGCCTAACGAAGTTGTGCAAATGCATAATGCATAATTAGAGAAAGAGGCCTCACTGTTTGCCTTTTGTTCTCTGTCACAGAAGTGATAATAGCAGACCTCATCCTGAACACAGATGGCTTCTACTACTGCTCTGTCATAGAAATAGGATTGGTGGAATTATGTTATTTAATAATTTATCTCCTCTGATTAGCAAATGCATGTAGCATGCTGCATAATTAAATTTATGATAGATTATAAGTGATATGTATCTTATACTTTTCCAAAATGTTCCAAGCGTTTTATTTTGAATCTGTGTAATTTAGTTGTTGTTGAACATTTTTTAGGACTATTAAGGCACGGCAGCTTTATTTAGATGGCAAATTTTAAACAGATGAAATTCAAAGTGCTTTACATAGGAAAAGAAAAATAAGAATAAAACCAATTAAGATGCAATAAAATAAAATTTTAAAATGAAATAAAATACAGTTACAGTGCAGAAAAATACACAATATAAAGTCAAATCATGTGAAAAAAGGCATGTTTGCCCCGTGGTTAATTCCAGCTGTGTTAATGGGATGACATTTCTTCCTGTGATAAGGGTGAGTGCAGGCTGCAGATGGAGGCCCAGCGCATCAGCCTGTCTCAGATCCACGCCGCCCAGCTCGAGCTGCTGCAGGAGGACACTGACGCCCGCACACACTCTCTGGAGCTGAAACTGCACAACCTGAAAGATCACGGTGACCAGGGTAAGTAGATGTGTAGTCAGCTGCCTTTTTGTGCATTTGTGTTTGTGGCAATAATTCATGATGGATCCAAACAGCGGTTGGCTGATGTATCTAGCACTGTGTTTGCGCTTTGTAGGTTATAGTGTGTTTGTCAGGGGTTGTTTGAAACATAGTAAACATTTGGATTATTCAGTTAATTCCAATGTTCTGCTTATTTTTTTCAGATGAGCCAAAAATCTTCCAATACCACAACATGTTACAAGCTGTGTCAAAAGAATGCAGTGAGATCATTCAGGTAATTATTGAAGACAAACATTTTCTTAATGAATTTTATTAGTTTGTGTTGCCAAGTTACCATAGCATTTAACCTTGCCTCTGTCTGTTCTGTGTTCAGTGTTTCCGAAAGATATTTGGTGAAGAGTTTTTGGAGAGTGTTGATGCAGAGGGCCAGCCGCCTCCTTCAGTGGAAAGACCAGAAACTAGTGAATCCACCTCCATTGTACTGGAGGCCAGAGGTAAGTTGTCTCACAAAGAAATTAAATGACAAAAACAAGTATTACAGATAGTATCTCTGTACTGTTAAATTTACTTTATAAATAATATGCATTAAATATCTAACTCTGTTTATTCAAACCTAGCTGCACATTTAAACATCAAATGAAATCATCCAATTTCTCCATTGAGATCATTTCAATTTAATCGATTCTAAAAAAAAATAAATAATTTGCCTTCTCTTATGTAGAGCTCTACAGAGATCTTCAGCAGGTGAGGGAGACGATTGAGCAAGAACATCTTCGTCTGTCACAGCTCCAGGCTCTGCTGAGAGCTGATGGGAACAAGGTGAAAACTTACACTTCTGTAGAAAGAGAAGATGTGTCCCAATTCCATACTACATGCTAATTCTAAGCAGGTTTGGAGTATGTTGTTGGTTCACACTGGAAAAATGGCAAAATAACGCATACTCTAAAAAGTCAGCATGTATACTAAAAAAAAACGCTTATTTTCCCACAATACATTGCACAAAGGAATTGGAGGAGGTGCTCACAGCTGGAAAACTAAAACAACTTTGTGGCCACAAAAATAAACCAAATATACTATAAAATCTTTAGAAATGTTTTTGATGTCTATTTATGAAGTTTAATTGGCAGTGAGATTCAAAAGTAGCAATTTGATTAGCAGGCACTTGGTGCATGTATCATATGGTATCATTTCCTGTTAGTATAAAATGGGTAAGTAGGTTGGTATTTGTATACAATTGCAAACATATTGTGTACAATTAGTATGTAGTATGGAATAGGCACACATTGTTAGTTTGTTTGAGGAACAGAGAGGATATCAATGCTATCAGAAACACACTAACAAATCTGTTGGTCTCCTAGATGATGGAGCTGCAGCAGGCGTACGATGAACTGAAGAGCAGCAGCGATAAGGAGATCTCTGACCTGCGTGTGCAAGTTGCCAGCTTGAGCCCGTCTACAAGCAAAGGTGAATGTGGAGTTATCCTCTCTAACGAAAAAAAAAAAAAAAGGAAAGCAAACATGTCAGGTCACTGAGTCGAAACACAGCGGTGTGTAATAACATGACATTTTTAATGCATGTATCAATCTAGCTGGCAATTAAACCAAACTTCACTTTGTAAATAATGTGTACTAATGTGAACAGACAGTGATGAAGATTTTGCACATCCTACATACAGTATCTATGTAGTGTATAATGTATATCTGTTAACTGCAAACCTGTTAATCTGCCAAAAAAGGTTCACACATTTCATTTTATATTTATTATTTATTTTATTATTCTGTGTTATTTTCTGTTATTTGTTACTTTCACCGCTCTTTGCTCACTCAGTTCTTACTAGATGCTGTCATTTGTGACCCATTTTTCATTACACATTAAATTTATCTAATTGATTATAATCTTAAGCGCTCTCCGGTTGAGCGTATTGAATTTCACATTTTACCTCTCCATCGGTTAGATCTGGAGGAGCGGGCTGGTGCACCATCTACCTGCCATACCGAGGAACTACAGAGGCTGAAGTCCCAAGAGCAGGAGAAGCAGCTTCAGCTGGAGGAGAGTCACAGACAGGAGATGGAGCATCTCAGAGCTCACTACCAGCAGCAGGCCGCAGAGACGGAGGAGCGATACCTCACAGAGCTCTTCATGCTGCAGCAGCGACTGCAGGAGGTCACAGGCACTCAGACCCAATTCAGGTGACGACGCTGTAAAAACACACAACCGCAAATTCTTAATGTTTCCACATATGGAACATATTTCTATGTATTCAGACCTAGGCAATGTAAATGTACAGCAAACTCTTCTTACATAGATGATGATAAGGGCGTATATTTTTACGAAAGAATTGTTAAACACAGGAAACTTATAAGGTGACATATAGATATACAACTTCTGAATTTGGGATGCAATAACAAAACAAGAGAATATACCTTAAAATTTGCTGTTTGGAAAAAGAAAATAGTGATCCAGTAAATAAAATTTGGTATGGAAAAAATAATCAGTTTGACTAAGCAGATGTCACGCAAATGTTGTCTAATCAGTTGTGGTTGTTTAGCATTGAAGGAGCACTATTACTGGATTCATTAAGCATACACAGCACTCGTGTTAATAGTTGCTGTTCACTTGATTGATTTGATACAGTGTTGTGTTAGAAGCATATGTTAGAAGAACCGCAGACTGAGTTACATGATCTTCTACAGATAACTTCTAATAGAAGCCTGTCTGGACTTCCTGTGTAGCACGTGGAAGCTACCTGACCCAGTTCAGTTGACCACAACTAATGAAATATTCACTAGACTGTTTAAAGTGCTATTCATGCCTTTTGTTGGCCCACTAACCTATCAAAGTACCATCCTTCCTGAGGGAAGCCATCATCGAAGCACTAAAGTGCCATGAAGAAAACAAGATGAATGTGACCTTTTTAAGCATGCACCACTGTGTTGATTTATATGCGGTTCTTGAAAAAGTGTCAGGAGTTTGTGTGAACCTGTGTATCACCCGCACATGCTGTGTTAGAACAGAATTACACACAACAAAATATAAGCCTGTGGGTGACCTCTTCCTCATGGCTAAAAATGAGCTGAGTCCTTCTATTACTATGAAAACTGAGATGCTGCTGCCCTCCACTGTTTGATACAGTAAATATGATTACTGCAGTGGTTTTCAACACCGCTGAGCTTCTTAAATACTCTGTATGATTCCCAGACAAACAGTAAAATGTAGAATACAATCACATATATTCTATCCAGATATGTTAAATGTATATACAGTATATGTAATATTTATGTCCCGTTACATTCATTCCTGCAGTGCTGCCAGGTATCATGTTCTGTATTTTAAAGGGCAGTGTATTTGTTGTGTCTAGAGCTGAAATGATTAATCGATTAGTTGACCAAAAAAAAATTTCTCTGTAACTATTTTGATAATTCAGCCATTGTTTCTGTAGTTTTTCTATTTGCCAAACTTTCTCTGATTTCAGCTTCTCAAATGTGAGGATTTTCTGCTTTTCTTTGTCATATATGTTAGCCAACTGAATATCTTTGGGTTTTGGAGTGTTGGTCGGACAAAACAAGGAATCTGAAGACAAAGTTTTCTCTATTTTCTGACATTTTATAGACAAAATGATGAATCCATCAATCGAGAACATAATCGGCAGATGAATCGATAATTAAAATAATCATTCGTTGCAGCCCTTGTTATGTAATTACTTCAGTTTGTGTTTTCTGTAATACCTTTGGAATTTATGTAATTTTAACATTGTCTTGTTAATATTTTCTAAACCCAATCTATTAAACTCAGTAATCATCACATTATCCTGGGCGATGGTTGTTCAAATATACGTCACACAGAAAGCATATAAGCTCAGCTCGTTTTGAGTCAATGACAGTCTAGTATGTATTAATGGTTAATGATTTAACAAACAGTAGCCCCATTAAGCTGCTTCATGGTCCTTGTGGGTAAATTTACATTTATACTTACCTGTAAAATAGCAACCAAGCACTTCTGGCTTCCAGGTAGGTCATTTCTAAAGAGAAATAAGAAAATATTTGATATATACTTATTTGAGGTTGTAGAACAATGAATTTTGACATTGCGTTTTCTCCTCCTGCCTGTCCAGCGTTCCAGAGTCCAGCTCTGAGAGGATGGAGGAGCACAGAGAGGAACTAAAGGTTTGGCTGCTACATTTTTCCCTCATCTAAATCTTCCATGTCACACGCATCACATCTTACTACGAGCTGAAACGTGTACATGCATTAAGACGCTATGACAGTAAGGGTGGGTGGGAGGCGGCAGTTGCAGCCTTGAGGCCAAAATGTGCCCTAAATCCCGAGCTTTGCTCCAGAAGCAGCATCATGAACGGTCCTAAATCTTAACGATTAAAAAGGGCTGGACGTTACATAACCTGCCATTTTAGCATGTCACTTGTGAGCCAAGCCGATGCACTCTAGTGTTGGCGGCTGCATGAAAGGAGGATTCTGTCTTGTGTGAATGAGCTGCACTCTGTTTAAGCCATCTCTCACTCACGTCACTCCAACTTCCATCGTGTCTTTAGTTTGTCTGTCTCTTTCTCCGACCTCAAGTTCCTGCAGCTCGTGTGATTGTGACTCTTGAGTCGTCATGCCAGAGATCAGAGAGGAAGATAGGAGAGTAGAAGATTGACAGAAGCGTAGGAAGAGTGAGAACGGGAGAGAAACTGAAAAGAGTTTAGGCATGATACACTTTAAAACAATGTACGTTTGGGTTGGTAATGATATGCTTGAGGCGAGTGGTACTGAAGAAGCTGAATGACCATGAAACAGACAAGACAGGGATTCATCCCAAGACAGGGTGGTAGTGTGTTAAGGGAAAATGTAGCTGTAATGTAATGCAAGACATCTCTTTATCGCTTTATCATCCCGGGGGTGAGAGAGAACAAAACGGTGTATTTAATAGTGGTTAAAGGGTGGGCGGGGTTTAGCTGACAGTAAAGAGGAGCTGTTTATTTCGGGAACAGTCTTGAGGAACTTTTATTGTCCATAACTTCATATTTTGTTTTCTGCCTCATTTGATCACACTACATATGCTGCTACATTAGTTTAACTTTTTTTAACTTGTAGCTTTTCCTTTCTTCCTCCTTTCTTCTTTCTTCACTCTTCGAAGGACCTGAGTGAGGAGGAATTGTCAGAGGGAGGTGTGGAGCTGCGCTGGCCTGCCAGATCTGCAGGCCTGACAGCACAGCTGCAGGCGCTGAGGAATGCTCTCTACCACAAGTATGTCCAAGAAGTAGATGCTCTCAAAGAGCAGCACAACAGGGAGCTCCGGAGACTGAGAGAAGAAAGGGAACAGCAATGGAAAAGAGGGGAGCGTCGGGAAGAGAGAGGAGAGACGGAGCAGGATCTCAACGGTATTGACGGCGCAGGAAGCTCCATTGAGAGCCTCGGGTCAGCTGGGCAGGCCGCACTGGAAGTGGAGGAGGAAGTTGCCAAGGTAGGTGACCATGTATTCTTGTGTCTCGTCAGTATCAGTAAGGACACAGTTGAATAGTTGATTAATCAATAATTGATCACCAAAAATGCCCCAAATTTGCTGGTTCTAGCTTCTTAAATATGAATATTTGCTGGTTATTTTAGTCTTGTGTGATAGTAAACTGAATATCTTTGGGTTAAGGACTGCAGGTCAGACAAAACAAGACATTTAAAGATCGTCTGGTCTCTGGTAAAGTGCATTTATACTTTTGTTTGATGTTTTATAATCCAATCAATGAATCGAGAAAATAATCAGCAGAATAATCTATAATGAAAATAGATACAGTATATTAATTTATCCATCTTTGGAAAAAAAACGTATGAATGGGGAAAGAGAAGAGCCACAGAGTTCTTCTGTAAAATTGTTAATAACATTGTATCAGCACTTTTAGGTCTCCTAAGACGCATTATCTCTGGATCCATATTTTCTGACAGGCCATAGTTCAGATGTCCGTGGAGTTTGCACAGCAGACTGAGCTGGCTCGTATCAACAAGCGTGCCTGCCAGAGGTGCACCTCCATGCAGACCCAGTCAGATGAAGATGAGGTGGAGGAGAGGCGGAACGAGAAGCAGACTCCCAGAGCTTCTCTCACCTCGGGCGGCTGGCTGGACGAAGTGGAGAAGGAGAGACTGGAGAGGGAGCTGGAGGAGAGGAACGCCGAGATCAAAAAGTTAAAAGAGGAGCTGCAGAAAACCGAATCAGGACTTAAGCAGGTCGGTGTCACTAACTGAGCTGTCACACGTAATGTGTTGATGTACTGTCACCGCACTCCACAAATTTTATTCATTTCATCTGAGAGAATTCATTACTGCTGTGTCATTAATTTTTAGATGCACTGTGTCGCAATGCAGGTGTTGCATCGATTACTCTAACATTGATTATGAATGCTTAATATTCTTTTGTTTTGACTAAATCATTGACTCAAAGTTACAATGAAAGTATTTGTTTCAATACTACAAATAATAACGTGGTTAAAATGCTTTTATCTTGTTGTGTTTGAGGCAGGATCCAAGAGTAAAACTATGCAGCACTACTCCCAAATCAGAGGAAAAAATTGTTTTCAGTGTCTGATTTTAAATCATTTCACACGAAGAATATTTGTTTATCCACTACTGTCAAAGAATAGCATTTTAGATTTTTGATCATGCATACTTTCTACTCTACATGCACTGGTTTCATCATGTTGATTTGGGATTTTTTGTTTTTAATCCCTCCTCTTTCCTTGAAGAGCAAATACTAGGGCCTGCTAGGCTTTCACTAACCATTTATTGCATGATTAGGCTTTAACTGTACGATAGCAGTGGCTGTCAGGTTCAGTTTTCTTTGTGAGATGAGTTGCTCCGGCACACTCTTGGTGGGGATTCAGTAAGCATAATTTAGTTTTTAAAAAAGTTTTTAAGCTTCAGTAATTGGCTCAGATGAGTTTTAATGATGAGAAAATGCCTCTGTACTTTCTCTGACACTCAACACTCAATTGAGATGTTTACGTGCGTTATGTTATTCTCTCCTTCGCACCACCTGAAGCTCCATCAAGGTGAACATTGTGGAGTTGATCCATAGAAAATAAACTATGAAGGTTGATGAACATGACAATAAAAAGCCAGAAGGATCTTTTGTTAGGACATCTCCATTATGAAGCTTATACTATTATTATTACTTTTCTAGGCCCAAAAAATATGGAAGAAGCAGCTCTGGATTTTAAATTCTGACATTGTAGGTTGAAGTTCTCAAGTTTACAAAACAAGCTAAGAGCTGAGATTATAAATAATGAAACATTGATATTTGTATGCAGTTTAATGCCAAATTAATCTGAAGTTTTCTTTAGCTAATATCATAGAGCCATAAAGAATTATTTGGTTGTGAAACATGTCAGTAGACTGAGGCTTAATTCAAGCTTTGATACCATGTTCATGGTATTGTCTCAAAAAGATGTTTAAGCTTTATAGGCATTTTTACTTTTCTGATCTCTGAGCGTTCAGCACTGTTGTCTGTTATGTAGGAAACTATAAATCTGTCCAAAGAAGTGATTCTTTGAAAATAATCAGTGCCAGTCTCAGTCATTTGCAGTCTCTGTACCGCAAAGTGTCTGGGTGAGTGAAGTGACTGGAGAAGCAGAGCTGCATTTCTGCTGTTCTTCCAGGAGGTGGCGCTATCACCCCTGCGAGCCGCAGTGCCTCAGGTGCACCTGTTGCCATAGCAGCACAAAGATAGTAGTGTTTCTCTCGGCTCCAAGGGAGTTAGAAGTGCGTCTTTGTGTTTGTGTGTGTCTGTGTGCTCTTAAAATGGCAGTGTGTATTCGTGCGCCTCGCTGTGCCTTATTTGAATTCACTTTTACTAATGGTCACACATACAGCCACTCTGCTGCCCAGAGTTTTCAGGAATCTATTTCTCCTACTGCAGCTTTGCAATGACGGGGCTGCTGTCTGTGTTCTCTCTCCTGCCTGTTCAGGCCTTAAAGAAGAGAGAAGACGGTCAAGAAGAAGTTGAGGAAGAGGAAGATCCAGGGGGGTCGAGAATAAATGATGATGGAGAGTCCTCCGATAAGGACACTGAAAGGTAGTGACGGAAACTGTTTATACTGTTCCCTAATAATTAAATCAACATCATGCACAGAGACAAATATTTTTCTATATCTATGTATTGAGTTGATCCCTCATGATAACCTGTTGCATGTTTGTGTGTGTTAGTGCTGTACATAAATTAGAAAAAGTAAACTAGCCAAAGTAAACTAATTATTTAATGTGTGGTTTCTCAAAGGGTGACACATATGTTCGTTAATTGCCCCAAGAAACTCTTCTTTACTGCGGCTGCTATTAACATCACCGTTTTTGCTGGTTTCAGAAACATCTTGCGTAAGGCCAATGAGAAACTTAGCCAGGTGCTGGTTGATGTCTTGAAGACTACAGCAGCAGCAGAGGAAACTATGGGCCTCCACATGCAGAGTCTGTCTGCTTCCAGCGATGGGCAGCATGCGACGCCGCCCCCTTCCACCACACAGAGAGCTGCCTGGCAGAGAGTTAACACAGAGCCCGTCAGACCTTATGCTGCAGGTAAGTAACATCAGGTCTAAGTAATAGTTTAGGGTAAATGCTGGGGTCTATGTTTGGGCAACAGGTTCAACAGCCCACCCACCCAAATATGTTGGTTCAGATGTTGGAAGCCAGCTGGAGGAGAGATTTGAAATTAGGAAGCAATGAAGAAAAGACTTCAGAAAACATACAAGATGTAATTATGTGTGTATGCTCACTACACAAGAACTCAGTATCAGAAAAAAAAATATTTCTGTGCTCTACAGTTTCTGGAGCCATCGTCAGACTGGCATCCCAAATCCAGTTTGTGGGATTTTATAGAGTTTAGAACCAATTTGCATTTGTTAAATCTGGATAACAAAAACATTTGGTGCAAAAAATCAGTTTTTTTTAAAGTGGACTTCTAGAGTTGACACGCAACACAACACATACAGCAGCATTGACGTCACATCCAGAGTGTTGATGGCAACCATGGCTGCAATTTAAGCTAACCTCCTCTGCTGCTAATATAGTCTCGTGTTATGGAGCAACACTACACCATGACAACATAATGCTATTGCATGAACAAAGAGCGGATCCTCCTCTTTCTTCATCATACATCAAACCTGGAGTTTGTTGTATCAGTTAGTGTATGCATGCATGTGTACAGTAATTGTCACGCACTGATACAAACCCTTTACAGTAACTGAACACCCATTTTATATTACACAAGTTTTCTTAAAAGCCTGTTTTTCTGCCGTGCTGCACATGCTACAGGCCACTGTAGATATCAGATTGCAGTCACTCGTGAATGTAGATGGTCACTGCTGGTCTAATCACATGCTTACATTCAAATTTTGCTTGGTGCTAATAGAAATGACGTCCCTGCATGACAATTTGTATGTGCAGCGGCAGAAGCACTTTATCTTATCATGTGTCACTTTCAAATGACGTTTAGCAGCGATATTCAGGTAAAATGCACAAAAGCACCAAATACAGAGGTGCAATTGTAGCCTACGTCTAGCATCATGCCACAGAACTGTACAGCTCATACAGAGACTACAGGACTGTAAGTGTTTCATGGGACTCGACACGTTTGTGCTTTAATTCACAATTTTCAAAAAATATTTAATCTGATATGCCAGTTTTGTTTTTGATTGCACAGATCTGTTTTTCTCCTGAGAAAACATGGGATGAATATGCCATGTTGTATTTGACCATAGACCATGATGGTTACTGTGAATTCAAATCCCTTAAATTCTCATTAAAATAATTAAATTCTGTAATAACCAGCAACATAATGCTGCCAGCATGATAACTTGACCTGCCTCTGTGCTTTAAATGAGCCACTGCTCTATGTCAGCATGGTCCCAATATGAAAATGTTTTCATATGAAGAGAACTGTAACACAGTGTATTGCTGCCTGCTGAAGGTGAGGTTACAAAGAGCAATAATTAAAAGCAGATTACGTCATGTATCTTAAAGGCACGGCTGTGTGAGTGTAGTGTACTCATCTGAACCGGGTGATGCATGCGCCTACACCCTTATGGTTATATATTTAGCACTGCTTTGCATTCTGTTCTGTCATGAATTTAAACTACACAAGACTCGCATTTTTTAAAGGTTTGTCTTACACCAAGCCTTACACTTAATTTATTTCGTCATGCGAGCTTCAAATGGTTTTGAGTTGATACATATTTTCTATTCTAGCAGCATTTTAAATTATTGTGCTGATTATTCTCTCACAGTATCATGGTTTATCTGTTTAAAACTAGAGCATACAGGCTTAAAAAACATCTGCAAGTGTCTCAAAGAAGTTGTAACAGACCAATTAGTCACAAAATATCTGAGTATAACAGTGTAATATACATCAGGTTTGTGTGTGATGTGTTTCTGCTCTCTGCTCCTCTGGTCATTCCAGGTCACTCTGCGGAAAATTTCCAGGGCAGCAAGACCGGCGCAGACTATGTGAGTTTGTGGTCCAGGGAGACGGAGGCTCACGAGGGTCTGGGGGTGTCCCAGCAGATGATGGAAAGTCTCCTGCTGGGGGCGGGGACACAGCTAGAGAACGAGGAATATCTGATGGGCATCAGCAGCCGTCTCCAAACGGCTCTGGAGAAGATGTTGATGGCCATCACCGACACCACCAACCAGGTACACACCCAACATGTTTGGTTGCCTGTGATCAATGTACCGTTGTCTGCTCGTATTCAGAGCATGGTTTAGTAGCTCACTTTATTTTCTTGTCTTACTGCACATGGCACTTTCTGCTCCCTAAGAAACTCTTATAGTGTTTAATCTAAGGAGGTAAACTATATTTTGTTTTCTTGAAAACTGTTAGTGGCTGCAATTTTTTTTCTGCCAAAACAGTACTTTTTTCTATACTTTAGTTTGCGGAACATAAACATGTTTTTAAAGCTTTTTATTAATAATAAAAGTATGGCACACTGCTTAATGCATCAGTATTAAAGGAATAGTTGGGCATTTTGGGAACAAGTTTATTCACTTTCTTGTTGAGAGTGAGATGAGAAGATCGATACCACTCTCTAATCAGTACAGTAAATAAGAAGCTGGAGCAGGGCAGACAGTTTTCTTAGCTTAGCATAAAGACTAGAAATGGGTGAAACGGCTAGCTTGGTGCTCTACAAAGGTAACAGCTCACTAATGAGCATGTTGTATCTCGATAATAGAACCTTTTCACAGCAGACATTTTGACTTGTCAAAGCAGGAAAAGCACAGGTGGAATTAATAACATTAATGATGGCCGCGTTCCATTTAGGAGAGTCAGTCGCAAGGCTCTGGTATTGCGTATGCTCACTCAATGACATGGCTTACTGGGACACTTAATGGAATGGAGCCATCATTAATGTTATTACTTACACCTGTGCTTTTCCTGCTTTGACAAGTCAAAATGTCTGCCATGAAAAGGGTCTGTTAATCCGTACACAAGCCGATAATTCGCCGTTTTACGGGGTTTTATGTGACGAACTATCTCTTGGCCGAGACCAGTTGTCAGGCAGCCACCAGTATCAATCTCCTCGTCTAACTCTTTGCAAAAAAGCAAATAAGCATATTTCCCAAAATGTTGAACTATACTTTTAAAAAGAACAAATTTTGCTTATTATATTCATCATAAATTAGAAACATTTCCTGATTTACGTAGAGTAGGATGATATAATCAAAGAATGAGCGTGAGAATCTGACCAAAAACATGATGCGAACTTTTAATACTTGACACTTTTCAATGCTCAATGCTTTTGATCCCCATCTCTAATTTAAAGTCCTTTGCAGGTTGAGATTTCAGAAGAATTCTTCACGAACAGTCCTCTGTGTGTTTGTGCCTGAAAGTTAGCAATAAACAGAAAGCTCTAGTGGCACATTTAGGCTTTGTCAAAACATTTAAATAGCCACACTCAACACTGTTAACCCCCTCTGTGGGTTTCTACGCCTGTTCATGGAAGCATAATGGGAATGAGACTGCAGAATGTGGCCGGCAACAAAGTTGGCCTGTCTAGAATTCACACACAAAAGAGCTGCCTCATTCCCACTGGTTGCCTATAGATACGAGCTGTATTTACACTGAGCTTTTGTCTGGCCGATCAGCCAATCATAGTCAAGTTGGACAGAACAACTCCAACCCCCCACGCCCCCTCAGGCTGTCCATGTAGTGTGCCCGCTGTGTCTAGTGTCAACCCACAGAGACCGGGCCGGTTTAACTAGGCCATTGAATGTGTGAATCTTCCCATTGGCTGAAATTCAAGCGTTATTCACGCTGAGATGGGTTTTATCTTGGCGAACTAAAAATAGCTTTAAAGAAATTTCTGGTTGAGCATCACTGTTGTTCCAGCATCCATCTACACAACACAGTTGGTTGAATCTATTGAATCATTTGGATGTTGGTGTTTTTTTAAAAGGCTATATTCACCACATTTTGATTACAATACAGGTAGTTTTACTTCACTTTATTTTGTATCATAGAATAGAGAATGATCTGACTAATTTATTTTCTGTTTCTCATTTTTAGAATTATTACATATACTGTAGCACTACAACTTCTTCACATGTACATTTTTATACCACAGTGTCACAAACTCCACTAACAGAGGGTTGTTATGATGGTAAAGAATAGAGCTGAATGATAATTTGATAAATCTATTTTTATCAAATTATCATTTGATAATCGATCAAGTGTTTAAATATTATTTTAAGCAAAAATGCCAGAAAATTCACTATTTCTAGCTTCAAAAGTGTAAATATTTGCCACTTTTCTTTGTCTTCTGTGATAGGCGTTGAACTGCTGGTTGGATAAAACAAGCAATTATATATGTCAACAATATTCACTATTTTCTGACATTTTATAGACTTAAATGATCAATCAAATTGCATGTTACACAGTTTACATCTCCAAGTACACAATTAACTGCACAATAAACTTGTAATCAACAAATCCTCTAATGGTTTGTTCAATGATTTTCCTGCTGCTATTGATCTGATATACATTAGTCTTGTCTGTGAGCAGTGCTGGGTCATCACGTCTTGCCTGTGAAGCAGCATCGTGAACAGAGATTGATGTAACAAGCCAGTCAGGAATGTTAAGCATCTTTTGTTGTTGAACTACTGCTGTAAATTATTTGCTTGGGGAAGGTGTTTGCTCACTCATTGCTCACTCCCATTATCTGCCGGTGAGACGCCTCAGTGAGACGTGGAAACTGTTAATGTGCGGCCAGTGTGACGGTTGACATGCCAAACAGAGACAGTAGGTGGGACCAAAAGGCAGCATGTCAGAACGACTTAACTGCCTTTTTTTCTGCAGCTAAGTAGGGAGGGAATCCAGTTTGACAACTTTTTGTGGGAAGGGCGTGTGTTGTCTGTGGGTAATTTGTGTGTATGGGGAGAGCGTGTGATCTATTTGCAAACCTACCTGGCCCACTGGCTCTAATAACTGAAGCCACACCTGCCTCCCTCCCACCTTTGCTGAACAGTATCCTGCTGTGTGCGATCGATGTAGGAAGTGGAAGAAACACCCTCCCGTCTTGAGTGGTGAAAACTGACTTGGAAGTCTGGGATTTAATCTTTTTTTTTTTTTACGTGGTTAGACAGAGGCAAAGTGAGTGTAACAGAGTGACACACCCTGCCTGGGTACCCCGCCTGACAGGAGAGAGATCCAGCTACAGTGAGTAATATTATGGTACAACAACGGGAGCATGTGTGGAGAGGGAATGACAGCAATCCTAGAAGGAAGTAAAAAGGGAAGAGTGAAAGACTTAAGATCCGAGCGCTATCATTTCACCCTCGGCTGGCTTCCACTTGGACTAAACAATTAAAAGGGGCCCCTGGGAGGCTTCCCTGCAGGTCGGGGGTTGCTACGGCGGCATAGTATTGTTAATGAATCTCCAGAGACAGAGGAGAGCAAGCTGGAGCAAACGTGGGGGTGTGAGCTTTGCAGCGCGGCATGATATGGTTTCACTCTGAAGAAAGAAGGTCAGAGAGAACAGAGAGAGAGGGTTGGATATCTTCAAAGAGGACACGAAGAGAAGAAATGCTTGCCTTTGTGTTTACATACCACCTGTGGTCATGTTCAAGAATGCTCTTTAAGGTGCCGGACCAAGATGTGACTTCCACCTGCTGCCGAAGATGACATTTTTTGGTAGTACCGTTAAAAATTCTCACCGTTGCCGGATGATTTTCTCTCTCAATATTTACCTGGAACTGGTTCTACCTCGACCAGGCGGAATGTGATTGAGATGACGTGAATGTCACCCTCTCTGAATGTTGTTTACTCTTCTTGTGTGAGTGTGTGTGTGTGTGTGTGTGTGTGTGTATGTGTGGCAAACACATAGAAACTGTTGCTTGGAGCTACCCACAACGTTGCACACCGCCTCAATCCCCACTGGACTTTATTCTCATTTGCGGTTGCACAGCTCAGCCGGACGGATCATGGCAAATGGAAACCTCTTTTGATGACTCCAGAAAAGCGGCTCCGACATAACATTTAATATGGATTCCTACCGCTCTTACTGGAACTCCAGCATGCAGAGCAGCACGTGGGTGGAAGGGGAGGACCAGGATGTGTACGAGGTGGAATCTCGTGTGCCCCTTCCCCGACCTTTCCCACTATGCAGCACCTTGAACGAGAAAAATGCTGTGGTGGTGCAGACCCAAATCTCTCATGTCAATCACAGGACTAATGGTCACCTTCTTAAGGTTATCTCCAAAATCTCCCTGCCCACTCCTCCTTATACCGTAAGTTTACACCTGGTAACACACAACTGTGCTGTGTTGGGCAGTTTTTAAATCATAGATTGTAGAGATTGTGCTTGTGCGATTTCAAACTGTACATTAGATGGAGAGAACTGTGCTGTTGATATGAATATTTTATAGGTACGATCTCACAGCCAGTTTAAGTAGTTCAGTCTGCACATGTAGATGTGATGTAAGTTAAATGTCATTCCACGTAGGAGCACAGCAGCTCTTTCTGTGCTGCTTTTGAAACCGTAGGTGAAAGACTATATGACTTCTGTGTGGCAGGGTCATGTTCCCACTTCCTGGATCTCGTAATGTTAGAAAAAGACCTTTGCTCAGGGAGATATGAAAATCTATGGAAAGCGCTGTAACTGTGAGATGAATGTGAGCGTGCTGAAGGGTTATTGCATTATGATGATTTCATAGCTGTGTCACAAGGAAAAGATGCCTGCTGTCACATGACCAGAAGGTCATAATACAAATTTGATACCATTATCTCAGTGCTTTTCTGTTACATCTGCACATAACCTCATTTTATCATTGACTTTAGTACAAGTCTTTTTTGTGCAATGTCAGTGTACTTATGTTGAAGTCTGTCTTACAAACCATGAGACCATGAACTGTGTTGTTAAACCATTTGAAATATTAGTAATGGTAATTAATTACATGAAACAAAACTTTTTATATGTAGAAAACAAGAACTTCAATAACAGATTTTGTTAGATTTTAATTACAACGTGCTCTGTATAATTAATTTGCAACAAGAAATTTGT
The DNA here is from genome assembly GCA_002120245.1 of Maccullochella peelii. Classification (NCBI taxonomy): domain Eukaryota; kingdom Metazoa; phylum Chordata; class Actinopteri; order Centrarchiformes; family Percichthyidae; genus Maccullochella; species Maccullochella peelii. The sequence continues at coordinate 96,242 of LKNJ01002514.1, forward strand.
AGCGCAATAAAACATTAAATTGTCAATATACAATTCAGCTGAAAGCGATAAACGGTAAGTGATATAATTAAATTATTAAAGCAAAAATACTGGATCCTACCCTTCCCATAATGCAGCTTACTAGCATCTTTCATTAGATTCTCCCTGCCTCCTAAAATGTCCACTTCTTTCAAACCCAACACCTTCAATTTGTAACACGTCTTTCTGTTAAAAATGCTGAGTCTCAAGCCCAAGCCGAGATAACCCTGATGACATCATCAGCCATATAAGACATTATACAGCTGTTTTCACCGGCGGAGTCGTTCTCCTCATGACAAGTAAACTGATCTCTTTTTTTTTTGTTTGTTTGTTTTTGTTTTTTGTTTTTTTTTCGGGAAAACGATTCATTTTCCATGTTTGTTCTTCTAAGCTTATTTAATCTCTTCCCCTCTCAGCTTGAACATGCCCGGATGACCCAGACTGAGCTGATGCGAGAGTCCTTCCGCCACAACCAGGAGATGAACGAGCTGCTGCAGAAGCAGGAGGAGCTGCAGGAGAGGTTGTCCGAGGAGGCCCGGGCACGCGAGCAGCTGGCTCTGGAGCTTCACCGAGCTGAGGGTGAGTTTTTCTTCTGCATAATGTCTTTTTTAACACGAAAAAACTGAGTGCGCATCGATAATTTTTAGGAACTATGATCAGGATATGAAATAAATGAATGAGTTTCTCTGACATGTACCTTACTTTGATTTAAATGTTGGTCAGTTTGTATGTGTTATCCAGTTTGTAGCTTCTTAACGCCATCTTCTTCAATGCAGCCTCTTTATAGGCAGAAATACAGTACTCACTATTTCTCTACGGACTCTAATTTAATGTGATGACGTGTGTCTGTGTGTCAGAATGATTGCTGAAGACAGAGAGCATAAGGCACTTAAGTGAAAAAGCATGTGTTTACAGGGAGTGATGGGATCAGCTGTTTGAAAGGGAGAGTAAAGGAGTGTGAGACCATCTGTGGTGAGAAGACAACAAATGGTGATTTCTGTTTGTAAGTCTCTCTCTGATTTGTGTTTGAACGTCTGATTGCGCGTGTGACAACTAAATCATGAGGTGTTTCTGTGAGAACAAAGTTAAATCTTTAAGCCATTAACCTTGACTCACCAAGAAGTCAGTGGTCAATTTTTAACAACGGTTTAAGTGCTGTGACAGATCTTGTTTGGGTGAGGGGGCAGCTAACTCGGTGTCCCATCCATGTCAGAGACAGCTGGTCCACGAGGGTCAACTGTTAAAACCACATCCACTCTCTCACACACCAAACCCAGTCGACTAATTTTAGGTCCCTCACACAATTTGGCAAATGTACAGTACAACAGTCATATCTGTCTTTGAGGCTTTGTGGACACACTGAACAAGGGTGAGTTTATAGCTTTTCCTAATCTTAATATTGTCTTTTACTTGAGTGGCATCCTGTTATGATGTTTGTGTTCTGTAATCCTATACAGGTGCTGGAGAACAGCAAGTATTTGCTGTCACAAAAAGCTTTATAGTTTTATAGAGGGAGACCATGTGGCAAACTGTAGAAAATAACATTATAGAGAATAAGCCTGCAACTAACAATTATTTTCATTATTGATTACTCTGCAGATTATTTTCTTGATTAATCATTTAACCTATAAAATAAAATAAAAAAAAATTTAAAAATGGCATTCACGATTTCTCCGAGCCCACAGTGATGTCTTCAATTTGCTTGTTATTGCAGAAACCAGAGAATACTATATATTTTTGCTTGAAAAATGACTGAAACGATTAGGCAATCATCAAAAATTAATTTTGTCAATCGACTAATCGTTGCAGCTCTGATAGAGAATAAATGTTACACTCCAAACTGTCAACTGGTCGTTTTATATAAAAGAGTTACAGAGCAGCTGTGCCAATCTGGTCATGTGGCATGCTTCTTCTTCATTAACCTTTAGGGAGTGTTTAAAATCAGCCTGTGTCTCGTGAACATCTACTTTTGCAAATGCCAATGAAATGAAATATAAATAATTCTCCTCCTATTGTCTCGATAATCCACGCAGGTAAAAGCTCAGGGTGCGGCCTTTTCAAACTGGTTTTGAATGAACCCAAGAGGCAGACTTAACCTGGAAAAAAGATCCTCTTCACTGATTGACAGAACATATTATATGTCAGTGAGGACACTAAACAGGATGAAAAGTCTGCTTTTGTTACGTTTGAACCTGGAAATAAAGGCTAAGTTGGACAATTTGAAGATTTGGAATTATCGTGTTGGAGAGTAAATGTGATTCCCAAGAGAGCTCTGTTTAGTTAGTGAACCATGTTTTTTTAGCCAGTAATCATGTGCATCTGATAGCTGTGTATCATGGAGGGATCCCTCCTTAGGCAAACTTTACACACAGCTTTGGTTCCTGCTTAGATGTGTCAAATAATACTTATCTCCTGACAACACAGGTGACATTTACCATCTGTCTTTCTCAGTTTTACATAACACAAAGAGCTAGTTGAGCCCATATGAGCCACGAACAAGCGCTGGTCTCATTCTACGCTAATGTTGCAGTTGCAGTAAATGTATGAATGGTTTCTAAACAGAGTGTGTGTGTGTGTGTTTTCTTTCCTGTAACTATGAACTGAATACCATCCTGGTGCTTCATGCTTGCTGACCTGTGACAGAGCAGCACAGTAATTATAGAGCATTTCATTGTGTTTACAACTCGGCCTCAAGCTAAATGGGTCAGACATGCTCATTTGTGTTCGTCTCTGCATTTGTATGCATGTTTGTGTGCCTCTGTGTTTATGTATGTATGTATGTTGTTGTGTCAGTAACTTTGTATCCCTCTAAGTGCTCGTTCATCTGGATGGATGCCGTGGGTGTGTGCGTGCGTGTGTGTGACTGAAGCTAGACTCAAGACTCAAAGTAATTCCTCTGTTATTCTGTTCAGTGATTGCAAGAAGGGTAAGAAAAATGCAAAACGCCATGAGAGGGAAAGTTTAAGTTTGAATTTCAGCGCCTTTTATAACTGTCCTTCTCTTCCTTCATCCACATTCAGGTCTGATTGATGGCTACACGGGCGAACGGGCTGCATTGGAGGAGCAGTTGCGTCTGAAGGAAGAGCTCCAGCTGAGCCTTGGACAAGAGCTGCAGGTGAGGCATTCCAGCTGCAGAGGGGAGGAAAAATAATTACCTTTTTTGTGAGATAGCGCATGACTTGACGTTTAAAGGTAGATTTCTGAATTTTGCCTGTTGCGCTGTTCAGTAGTGACTCTCATGTTAGTTGCTGTAACTTGACCAGTAACTCTGCCAGAAGAAAAAACATAAAATGTGAGATATGAGGTTTTTGGTGTCATATTCATGTATATATCCAGGCTATAGCACTTAAAGGATAAGTCTGCCAAAACCAACAATACATTGATCCTACTAACAAGTATTGTCTGTGTAAAAGTCAAATATAACTTTACAATAAGGTAATATCACCAGCCTTATCTTTTAAGTGACAACATATATTTACACTTAACACATACAGTATCTCAGAGTTTTCTGCCGGTCTTTAACTGAGTGTCGTTTTTCCATGCAGGTGACAAGTAGCCGTCTGCATGAGTTGGAGCAGGAGAGGTTTCAGATGCAGGAGGAGCGGGAGCTGCTGTCACGGCAACAAGACGCCATGAGGGAGCACGCGGGGCCCCGCGAGCTTCGTACGTATCCCAGAATTACCTTAATGTACGCAGATTTGTGATAGCCCACTCACAGGAAGTTATCATCCTCACAGTAAATATTAGGAAATTAATATACTCAACATGGTCTGAACATGAAGTGTAGGTTTGAACTTTATTGCATTGTAGACATAGCAAAGAGATGAGGAAGGAAAAATACAAAAGCTCACCTCTTTTTTGTGAAGATTTTCTGTTCTTTTTTTTAATCAAGTCTCAAGGGACAGTTTGTTTGATATGGTTGTATTAAAAGAGGGTCAGAAGTCACTCACCTAAATGAAAACATAAATTGTTCCTTGAATATCTCAAGCACAGGTAAATTTGGTGTGAATTGTTAACCCAGAGTCAGAGTCAGCTGCATGTCATACGGTAGTTATTTGTTGTTTTTAGCTCCTCTTTCAAAGTTATGTATATTGACAGTATACAATACTTAGTTCTGCATCTATACTGGTTTCTGGGAAAGGGCTGCAGCTCTGACTTAAAGGTGCACTGGCCTCAAATTGATTCATTTTGTAGTTCTTGTGTTGCTGTGGCATAATGAAAAAGAAACAAAAATGTACGAGCCATAATTGGGCTGCATTGTCAGCGACAGGAATTCAGACCAAGGGTCAAAAAAGTAAAAAAAATGTTTATTTTTAGAATGTTTTTTCAGTGTAACAATACTGAGGCAACTCTTTGGGCTTATCTATATCTACCAGTATTTGTGCCACAAGTTATACATTTACAAGTGTTTGCCAAGAAGTCCTCCGGAAACATGAAGCTTGGTAACTGTATCTGTTAATTTTGCATTATAACCCCTGTATTATCAAAAAGGTATCCCATGAGTACATTCTCTGATAAAATGGTGAGTACTCTGTATAAGGGTGTAAAACCAAATGGGCGATTTCAGAAACCTTTTTCCTTTCACAGCATCCTTTCTACAGCCTTAACCTACTACTGTGAAACAGTCAGAAAAGCACTGCCAGTCTATCTTCACCCTCTTCTCTTCCTTTTTTTTCTAAGAGTTTTCCTGTTCATAAAAAAAAAAAAAGAGCATGTTACATTCCTGTGCTTTCTTATTCTCCTGTAGGCCTAGTTGAAGCTGCAATGGTTGCAGCACCTGAAGCAGGTGTGTCCACTTTGAGCATGGCGCCGTCATATCTACTATATGTTCTTATAATTGTCTACTGTAGCTGAGTGACAGTATATTTCTCTAACCTTAATCCAGCAACTCACCAACAAAGCTTGGAGCTTGCTTGCTATGGGCTCACAAACTCACTCAGTTCAATCACTAACCTTTGCTTCAGCTTTTCATTTTGATTGATTTTTGTCCTGGTTTGTCATTTTTAATGTCTTGGAGTCAGTGTTTAACACTCATTTTAGCATGATGAAATGAAAGTAATCTTCAGACAATTATATGTAGTCATTATTTCCTAATTGTCAATCATCTACACTCTGAATTGAGGCGTCTTTTTTAATCTTTATATATATTTCAGATCTGTAGACGCTGTGCTTACAGCGTTTCTTTGAGTGAGTGAGATGATTGGCCGTTCAGGAAGTCCCTCTCCCCTGCCTGTAAATGCTTACTGGTCATGGATATTGCAATGTCCAGGCTGTCCACGTGTTTGTTCTGTCATTTGCACTCTCTCACCTTGTTACTTTTGCACTAATCCTGCGGGGTTTGATCCTGGGTAAACTGGTGTGGGTTGTTCACTGGTGGCAGTGGAAGGGCAAATGGGGACCCTGATGGGGCATTATGTTCGGGGCATTATGTTGGGAAGTTGACTGAGATGTTGGAAGAGTCTGAGGTTAGCCATGTAGTCAGATGAAGCTGTAAAAGTGACCATAACATATAAAACTTCAACATCAAGGAAGGAAGTTTATTATTATTTTTTAACAACATGAATTAAATCTAAACACATGGCTCTCAGACTTCAGACTCTTCAGTAGCTCCATCTCAGCATCCGGTTCGTCACCGAAATCAAACCTGAATGAATAATAAACTTGAGTTAGCCACCTTTAGTTGACAGGCAGTGATACCTAACCTCTCCTCCCTCCTCCACTGTATTCTGTAGACCTGCTGGAGGAGACGGAGAAGCTGATGAAAGAGAAGGTGGAGGTCCAGCGTCAGGCGGAGAAGGAGAACACCGACCTCCTGAAGCAGGTGAAACTGCTGGAGGCGGAGCTGGAGGAGCAGGTCAACAGGGTGATTGAGCTGGAGCACGCTCAGAGGACGGAGAGCGGAGACCTCCAGCAGCAGGTCCAAGCTCTTGAGAAACAGCTGGAGAAGAACAGGAGATTCCTCGATGTAAGTGACAAAGAAAATTACCTCTAATGTCATGTAGCTGTACAGTTTGTCTGAGGCGGTTTTACTCTGGATTCAAATATATATATATA
>LKNJ01002514.1:114326-133016 GCA_002120245.1 Maccullochella peelii
TATATGTATATGTATATATATATGTATATATATATATGTATATGTATATATATATATGTATATATGTATATGTATATGTATATATATTTATATATGTATATGTATATATGTATATATATACATATACATAGAAGTGTATATAAGCTTGTATTTACACTTAAAGTTTGAGTGCAATATTTGTCCTTTTTTGCCCATGTGTTGTGTGCTACTGTACTGAATGGAATCTATATTGGCGCATGCTTTTACATTTTTTTTGCACCCTTATTAATGGTTAACCAGTGAAACCCAATGAAGTCATTGTAATCAAGTCTCATGCTGTGTAATGTTGTCCTTTGCCTGATACAGCTCTGATAAGTTTGAATCTTTGTGGCCTTTTTATCAGGCCTCCTCTGCTGATGAGCAGCCGGCTGCGTCGGAGGTTCTTCAGGAGTTGCAGGAGGTCCAAGACGAGGCCTCGGCCACCAAAGAGCAGCTCAACAGCTACAAGGAGAGCTGCAGCAGACTCCAACAGGAGCTCCAAGTATGTGACTGCCTCTTAGTATTCATACTTCTTCTGAGAGCATTTCTAATGTTTGGTGAGACTGACCAACTTGTACTTTTCTTTCCAGGAAAAAACGGTTACAATAGAGAGACTACAGGACCAACTTCAAAAGGTAGGAACAAAATATTGATCCTACATCAGTTTACATTTTCTATAAACTAAGTCTTTTCTTGTCTAATATTTAAACTTTGTCACTTTAGGTATCATCAGGAGACAGTGAGGAGACCAAGGGGTCTGAGCTTCAACAGGAATTAATGGAGGCTCAAAATGAAGCAGCTGCCACCAAAGAGGAGCTGAACAGCTGCAGGGAGAGCTTGGAGAAGCTACAGGAGCTGCTGCAGGTACAATCATATCCTGTCTTGGGTGCTGAGTTCAGTGTAATAAATTTGTGGAAACCTCAGCACTGCAAAAACATACGTTTCTTTTTTTTCTTTTTTTTTTTAACCTTTTTTTTGTATCAAAAAGTTGTCACTTTACACTTAAGTTTAAATACTTTGGGTTTGGGGAGATTTGAGCTCATGTAACTGATAGTTAAAGGAAGAATTTGACATGTTGGGAAAATACGCTTATTTGATTGGTGGATGCTAGTTGGTGGATTTTGTTAGTTCAGACAGAGTCAAACTAACTGTTTCCCCCTGTTTTCAGTCTTTCTGCTAAGCTAAGCTAACCAGCTACTAGTGGTAGCTTCAAATTTGACAGACCGTTATTAGAGTGGTGTCAGTCTTCTTGTCTAGCTCTCTGCCAGAAAGTGAAAAAGCGTATTTCCCAAAATGTCAAACTATTCCTTTAAGTGCGTCAACTCTTGTTTGATCTATAGTCGGGTTTCTACAAAGTCTTGGAAAATGCTTATTTTAACTTAACACTTATTTAATTTTAACCGTCCTGTATGCTTGAATTTGAATATACTTCTTGAAAAATGCTTGATTTTCAACATAATCTGGTGTGAAATGAAACAGCCCCAATGTCATATTTGTTTGTTGTCTCCTGGCATTTAAGTAACAATTTAGATGTGACAATAAAGGCTTCGAGAGTCTGGAAATTTTTGGTTTACCTTGAAAGTGCTTGATTTTTAAAAAGCTGTATGAACCCTGTATACTGAGGTCAAATATTAGTTCACTAATCATATATATTTGTATACGTTTTTATTTATACACATTTTAATTACATACAATTGTGTTTTTAAAGGAGCGGGAAATGACCATTGCTCACCTAAAAGGAGAACTTTTCCAAGTAAGTCAGAAATTATTTAATGTATTTATATTTCTCTAAAACTGAAGATTGTTGTTTTTTATGAAAACATCACATTCTTTTATGATATCCGGGTGTATGTATAGTATTTGACCATCTGCTCAATCATCCTCAAGGTAAAATCTCAAGAAGACAGCGCAAGCATGACAGAGCTTCTCCAGGAGCTCCAGGAGGTCAGAAACGATGCGGCTTCCACCAAAGAAGAACTCAACAGCTACAGGCAGCATAGTGAGAAACTTCAGGAGGACCTCCAAGTCCGTGAAGTTTCTATTTCTAAACTAAAAGAGGAGCTCCAGGAGGTGAGACAGAATGTGGATACCACCAAAGAAGAACTCAACGGCTACAGGCAGCACAATGAGAAACTACAGGACGAACTCCACGTCCGTGAGCTCTCCATTTCTAAGCTCAAAGAGGAGCTCCAGGAGGTACGAACAGCCTTGATGAAGACAGCGGATTCTGGTCCTCCATCTCCTTCTCCCTCCCCCTCCCCCTCTCCCTCTCCATCTCCTCTGCCTTTCTCCTCTGCTTCTTCCTCCACCACCCAGCCTAAAAGGAAAGGAGGCAAACAGCCGGCTGGTAAGGGAAGCAGTGCCAAAGACAGACCATCTATCTCCAGGAAAAACTCTGCCACTTCCAGCCAGTCCTCCAGCAAATCTCACAGCGCTCGGCTTAACAGCAGCTCTGAGGAGAAACACGCGGATGTAACACACTCGTTCACGCAGACCGAACCTCTCCAAATGTCTGACCTCGGTCCGGAAAGCAAGTCTCCAACCAAAGACGAGATGGAGGAGGTGATCGGAGAGTTCCAGGAGAAGATTGTACAGATGCAGGAGCTCCACGCGGCAGAGATCCTGGACATGGAGGCTCGGCATATTTCAGAGAGCGAGAGCCTTCGTAGGGACACGCAGGCTCTGGAGGATGAGTGTAAGGCCCTCAAGGCTGTCATTGACAAGCTGCGCTCTACAGAGGTGAGGGCCAGAAACAATAGCTGTGTCCCATAATCCATCAATCCATATTAATTCTATACTACATACTAATCGTCATAGTATTCTCTTTTAGCAGTTAGTATACTTTACCATTTTATACTAACAGAAAGTGATACAAAATGTGACGCTGGATCAAGCTGCAACTTTTGAAAGCGACTGCCAGTTAAACTTCACAAAGAGACATCAAACTGCAAACCTGCAATTTATTTAAATTTTTTCCAGCTGTGAGTGGTTCCTCCATTTCCTTTGTGCATTGCATTGTGGGAGAATTGTATCCATCAACAGTTCACTCAAAAACCAACCATATTTAGTGCTTTCTGTTTTGAGTGAAAACACACTACATACTATAAAGCCTGCTTAGAATCAGTATGTTGTCATTTGGATCTGGGACACGGTGTTGGGACACAATGTTTGTTCTGTACTATTTTAAGGTTGAGAGTAGAAGGAAAATGTTTTATAGTATATGTCGTGACTGTAGTTACAGTCTATGTGATTTATACTGAGTCAGGTTTGTGTTGAGAGAAGTTGAAAAACATTACTTAGAGACTTATTATTTGAAGGCATTTGATTCATGCTGTAGATTACATTTTGTTTGAAAATTACCATATTTGCAAAAGCAAGGTGCCTAAAATGTGCTGCTTCCACTTTTAAAGATTTTCCTCTTTAAAATGGTTGATACATTTTTGTAGTTGCTGCAGGAATCAGAAATTAGGTCTGCATTTAGGGCCGTCAATTAGTCTATAAAATGTCAAAATCTTCAAATTGCTCATTTTGTTCGACCAAGAGCCCAAAACACAAAGATATTCAACATACAATGATAGAAAATAGAGAAAAGTAGCAAATCCTCATATTTGCGGAGCTGAAACCAGGAAATGTTTGGCATTTTCACTTGATGACTTTAACAATCAATATCAAGCAATTATCACTATTTTCTGTCGAATGACTAATCAATCAATTGTTTCAGCTCTATCAGCATTTTCATGAAATGTACGGTAGCTCAGTGTTTTGAAGCTGTTGCATGCTGAGGATGTGCAAAGATTACTTGGATTAACATTTTGATTAATGCAGTAAAAGAAGGATCTGAATCATGTTGAATCTTTTCTAGGCCCCTTCATCAAGACAAGACCGTCCTACATCACAGTTCAAGGATGGCTACACAAGCGGTAAGATACAACACGCTAATACAGCACAATCACACCTAAAGGCTACTCCTCTATTTAATCATTGTTTTTGACAAAGTTTTTCTCCAGCTTTCTTCAGATTTTGCTTGAATAAACAATTTACAGAAATAACCTGAGTGCTATAAACAACATAGTCCTTAGAGGATAGTCTGCTTAGCTATTCTTATTTCTGCCTCGGTGTGTTTCTGCTTTTTGTGGCAGTAGAGCGCCGGGGGACAACACTTTCCAAACCTTAATATAGTTTATCATGGCAGCTAGTGTTAAATCCACACATTTCCATTAGCAATGATAATAAGTTGCATGCTGTGTGCACCATTGCTGTTTCCATGTATGCATTAGGCATGTCAGTAAAAAAAAAACCTGAACCTATCTTTTAAGTTCATATGAATACTCTGTTGTCGTTCATCATTTTCAATATTTTTGTTTCAAGGAATCTTTTGTCCTCTTGCAGACAGCAGCTCAGACTACAGCCAGCGGACTGGATTTGACCTCCAGAGCTTGCAGCAGGAGTTCAGGACGACTCCAGAGGGCGCCAGGAGAGAGACTGATGATCCACTGCCTGACCGGATCAAGGTACAAACATTGTCTTAGAGCTCAGCAATATATTATAATACTGAGTTATGAATAAATAAATAGTATTTACAGTATTTTCCAGGTTTTAAAGGCTGTATTAAAATGAGTTGAGACACAATATTTTTAAGTTATAGACTGTTCTAGCTGTGTGAGGTGCAAGGTGATCATATTGTGTGTGTGTGTGTGTGATCATAAGAGAATTTATGTATATCATATGTTGTTTCTGTGTTTGCTTACTGTATGTGTAAGCATTACTTCCAGTACATCTCTAAAGGGATTTTTTTCAGTTTTTAGAAAAGAATGATTGTAAACCCAACAACATTTCTGCGTGGTGTTTGTCTATTTAGACATTGCTCCGTGAGGTGCACCAGGAGGGCATGCAGGTGCTCTCTCTGTCAGAGCTCCCTCTCTCTGAAGGCGAGCCGGGCAGCCAGTTCAACATCCAAGGCTGGGTGAAGGAAAGAGATGCCTTACTGGCAACTGTGGAGTCTCTCAAAGGCCTCATCACCCAGATGCAGACACGCAGAGAAACACAGGTAGAGGGAACCCGCCCCCTCAAGAGTCTTCATAAAACACTACTCACTGTTCGTCAGGGCTCAACCAGTCAGAAACCTCACAGTTCAAAGCGTCAAGTTTCAAATGGAGTCAAAGTCTTTCACTGTGTGTGTGCACTTGTGTCTTTATCCATGTATCTCTGACTTGCTGCAGATGCCAGGCAGTGTGGACTGGCGTGCAGAGCTGCTGGATGCAGTGCGGCAGGTGTTTGTGAGGGAGCGCAGCGTGCTGAAGAGCGCCCTCTACAGCCAGTTGGACCTGCTGGACACCAGTGACGCCATTGTCCACCTCAACCAGCTGGAGCACAGACTGGCTGAACAGGTCAGAAATAACAAGTGATTCTGTAATCTGGCACTGAATTCACTCCGAATTTAGATAACTCCTCAGTGTTCTCTGTTGTACACACAAATTGAGGGGAAAGGCCATTGTAAATGTACAGTAGGTGGAAGAAAAATACGTTTGTAGTCATTTATATAAGGTGTAATCAAAAATTTTTTATTTATTATTGTTAAAATCCAGTACTGGCACAGATGCTGTATTATTTATTATAAAATATATATGTTTTCTTTTCTATTAACCCTAAAAGTAAGTAAGAACTTTTCAAAACAAAAGTTGCAAAATGCTTCATAATAAAAGCATTGAATATCATAATACAGTAATTAAAAAGTGTGACCTATGTGAACCATATTATTTGATGTTTTTAAGTCCTGTCTCTAACCCCCCTCAATGACTGAAATGATTTCAATGTCTGGCTTTTTCCCAAGAGATGACAAAAATCTGTACATTATTGGATAGAAACAACCTTCTCTTGTCTTTCCTCTCCTTTTTAAATATCAGTTGTGCTGCTCAGTAACCAATAATGTTGTGTCTGTGATGCTGATGCAGGACATCCAGCACAGAGAGGCGATGGTTTCGCTCCACACGGCAGACAGGTCCAGTCTCATCTCTGAGATTCATCAGCTCCGTGGTCAACTAGAGCAACTTCATCAAGGTGAACCAGTTAAAAACATTCCTTCTTTCACTCTGCTGGTGATGTTCTTTAGACATTTTCTTATTTGCTTACTTCTGTAATGTGCTTTGAGTCAGAAGATGTCCTGATATAGATGTTCTCTGCTTGTTGTCCTTCAGGTGCCCAGCCTGCTGTGTCATTGGGTGGTGAATGTAGTGTGAAGGAGCAGAGGGTGGGAGGAGGAGCTGATGGAGCAGCGGAGGCCGACAGGCTGCTGGTGGAGGAGCTGAAGGGTGAACTGTCCCAGACTAAACTGGAGCTGGAGACGACGCTCAAGGCTCAGCACAAACACTTCAAAGAGTTGGACACACTCAGGTTAGACATGAAGACGTGTATCTAAATAACTAACATAGCAAAAATACTTAACTAAGACAGATGTGTTATAACATGGGTATTCAAGTGTCGGAGGCTTGATAATAACAATATCAATTAAAAAAAACAACCTGTATTTTTAGTTTCTTTTTTTTTTTTGCATTTACAGTAGAGCTGTAGATAGGAAGTATGAAGGGTGGTAGAGATACATCAAGTTCCCAGGCCTGAATCGGTTGTATGATATGCACCTCATTAATAGGTCCGCAAATTGCACCTTGCCTTGACATCTGATATAGTAGTATAGTAGAAACTATAAAGCCTGAAGAGCTGAAAGTATCCGGTATTTTACAAGGTAAAAAAAGAGAGAAAACTCTGAAAACTATTGAATTTTGTGTAACTGATTTTCTTTCTTCAACTTTCTTTCTAAACCCTTTAATCATCTGGTGACCCCTCAGATTTATCTATCTTGGGTCCCCTAGAGAACCAATGCTTTAACCTTTGCATCAGTGAATGTTAGCCTCCAATCACAATTGTTTAATTTGAAGGAACCAAACCTCAGCAAACCTAAAAACCTTCTACACGACTACAGTATTCATTAGCTCACATCTCATTAATGTTATCTCTGTCAACAGGGCCGAGGTATCACAGAAGGCTGCTGAGGTGGACGCACTGAATGACCACCTAACAGAGGAGAGGAAGAGAAGCAGAGATCTTCAGTGGGCCATGGAGAAGGAGAAGTGTCAAATGGGGAGAAACGAGGAGAGTAAGCGAGAAGAACTGGAGGTAAGAGTCTTTAGATAGGTGCCTTTTGTATCTTGGAGTTTTTTAACCTGACTTTAAAAGCCTGAATTTATTTTGTTATCTCACCTTTCCCTTTCTTACGTTACACTGTATAAGTTGTTCTAAAAACAAGTGTATTTCCATTTTCCTCCAAGGACCTGCACCTCACTCTGGAGGAGCAGAAGAGCCGCGTAGCCCAGCTGACCCTGACCCTGGATCAGGAGCGCCAGGCCTCCTCTCAGCTCTCCCAGCAGGCTGAACAGGAGCACCTGAGCCTCCAGAGACGCCTCCAGGAGCTCCAGGTCCAGCTGGAGACAGAGCGAGCCAAGGCCCAGGAGATGAGCACTGCGCTGGGGAGGCAGAGGGAGCTGCGGACGGGTATCTCCTCAGACAGCGGCCCCTCCAGTGAGGTCGAGGAGCAAGGGAGTCTGCTGGAAAGACTGCAGAGGGAGTTGGATGACAAATCAGCACAGGTGGGATGTTTGTGGTTTTTCTGTACACTGAATTTGCTCCAAACGGCCACAACACGGTATAACTTTTTTTTGCATTTTTTGTTTCTTTCAGTATACTGTATGAAATTCTGTATAGTTTTACCAGTCCTTTAATTATTCAAATAAAACAATCTGAGGAGGGAAAATCACTTTTAGATAGACATGTGATGAGGGCTCCAAAATATCTATTGCTTCAGATTTAAGGGTCACTAGCAAAAAAAGATTTGGAACCACTGTGCTAAAATATATTTATGATGTATTCAAAGTTCTTCATCAGGTCTTTGATGGTGCAATGACAATAAACCTTAAGGGACAAAGCAGAACATCCATCCTTATCAGTAAAATCATTTTCTGTCTTTATTTGTCCTTGTTTTTCTTCTCCAGGTGGTGCACCTTCTCAGTCAGGTGGAGGCCCAGAAGCTCGAGGTGGTACGAAAAGAGGAGGAGATGACTTTGGGGAGTCAGAGGTCGAGATGGGACCAGGAGGCGCTGCTAGAGGCTCGGGCCCAGCTGGAGAGGCTGGAAGCACAGATGTCTGTGGCCCAGGAGCAGCTGGAGAGGGAGATGGAGAGGAGGAAGAGTCTAGAAGAAGAGAAGGAGAGACTGGAGGAGAGGTTGAACCAGTTAGGAGAGCAGAGAGGAGGGAGGGAGGGGAGCAGACTTCTGCAGGCTGATGGCCACAGTGTGAGTATCAACTAACAGGAATAAATCCTGACTTTTTAAATATTTTTTTTATCGTGCTTTTCTTGTTTTTTCCTCTACTTTCATGTTAAGTATTAAAGCTGTGTTGTTATTATTAACAGAAGGTGGCCTGGCACAGTGAGTCCACCGACCGCACCAAAGACTGGGTGTTTCAGCAGAAGAGTGGAAATGCTCAGTCAGCGAGCTCCAGCACGTCTCCCCACCTGGAGGTCTCTCCAACAGGCCGCACCAGCGGACAACACCACGGTCCTTGGCGCACAGCCGACAAGATCCTGGGCAAGCTCCACCTCATTTCCTCGAAGATCCGCAGCATGGCGAGCAAGACAACTGGCAGGTAATTAAAGCAGTTTTAATCAATGTTTTTATATGAACAATGGATCACATGACTACAGAATCCATAAATGTAATATGCAGGACGATGGGAATTAACTGATAGTTTGTCATTTGTGCATGTTGTGTACAGGCTGACCGCAGAGGTCGATAGTGAAGAGTTATCCTGGGTGCAGTCCAATGTTGATGAGGTCATCACTATGTTGCAGCAATCCCCAGGTCTCCCCTCCGTCCCCGAGGTCAGAAACTGTTCTTTTTGTTTGTTTGTTATTGTTGTTTTTTTAAACCTCCTTTGGTTTTGATGGCTTCAACATTGAATAATTCTGGATTCTTAGTTTAGTTTTAATGGATGATATACAAAAGGAAAATATAAAGGACCAAATTCTTACCAAAACATAAGTGAGGAACTGTTTGCTTCACCTACTTGTGGACAAATTTTGGTCAAAATTCAGAATTTTCATTTTGCTGCTGAGCTCAGATCAACTCTGTTTATTTTAATTCTAAGCTCCTAATATGAGCACACATGGTTGTGACTGCTTGTGTGTTTCCCGCAGAGTGTTTCCCTGTTGGCAGGAGGCTCCTCCAACTCCCTGACGGAGCGCCTGCTGAGGCAGAATGCCGAGCTGACAGGTTTTGTCAGCCGTCTGACCGAAGAGAAGAACGACCTGAGGAACCACACGCTCCGCTTGGAGGAAGAACTCCGACGCTACCGGCAGGCTGGACTGGGATCAGGCGACAGTGTGAGTACATGACAGGAAATACTACTGATAAAGGTGATACTTAAACAATTAAGTACAGTGGAGGTGGATATAGTTTATAGTGGAATGAAAACTTTTTCACTATTTTCAGATTTGTATCTCATGTCTCATGAAGACTTTGACTAAATTCCATCATTTAATTTCCTCCTGCAGGTCAGCAGCAGGAGAGGAGTGTCGAAGGTGGATTCAGCAGGTATGCTGCTTTCCCAGGAGCGGGAGGCTTGGACAAGAGAGAAATTCCGCCTGGAGAAAGCTTTACATGTGGCCCAGGCCCAGGTGGCCCAACTCAGGGGAGAGATCAGGACCGACACACTGCGAGAGATAACTGGACCTGAGGCTGACAATGCTGTACTGAAGGTCTGCTAAAAACAGCTAATAAGTCACTGTAATTTAGCTTGAATCTGAGGAGTTTGTAGTTAGTTAATTGTAGTAACTCCAGGAAAACAACTGTTAAGAAAGGCTCATCATTTTACTCCTTTCCTTTGCCTCCAGAGGATGTACGGGAAGTACTTGAGGTCAGAAAGTTTCCGCAAAGCGCTGATCTACCAGAAGAAGTATCTGCTGTTACTGCTGGGCGGCTTCCAGGAATGTGAGGAAGCCACGCTGTCGCTCCTCTCCAGGATGGGTGGCCGGCCGTCGCTCTCCAGCGTGGAGTCCCTCAGCCAGCGCCGCTTAGGGCTGATGCGCTTCCGCTCTGCCGTCCGAGTCTCTATCGCCCTCTCCAGGTAGGCAGCTGGAGCTTCCTCGTGTTAACAACAGATGTATATCCAGTCGGAGATTACAACCTTTGATTTTATAAAACTAAAACCTACACATTCTCTGTTCAGAATGCGTTTCCTAGTCAAGCGATGGCACAAGGCGACGGGGATGAGCTCCACAACCTCCTGCAGCGTCAACAAGAATGGATCAGGACAGGCATTAGGTGACCAAAACATGTCGTGTTTTTTTTTGGCTTCTCCGTTTTGGAGAGAATCATTTAGAAGTGATGCTCAGTATATTTTTATTCTCTATATGTCTCTACAGGTACAGATGCGAGAGACTCACCGTATCTTCACCCAGGCAGCGTGGAGATGTACAGAGAAAGAGGAAGTGGAGGAGGAGGAGGAGGAGGAGGAGGAGTCTCCAGCGGCAGGGGGCGAAGTGGACGTGAATCGCCCAGATCAGCGGTCTCCTCCGCACAGCACAGGTGCAGCATAAAACAGGGTTGCAACTACCAATTACTGTTATTATCAATTAATCTAACGTTCAGTTTTCTAAGTAATCTATCATTCATATATATATATATCAAAATATAAGAAAATATTAAGTCAATATTAATCTTTTTTTTTTTTTTTTTACAAAATGTGTTAAATTGAAGGCTAACCCAGATTAGATCTGTTATAGTGACATATTGTGTCCGTTCTGCCACTGAAAGTCTGTTTCGTGTGTGTTGTGCAGGTTTCACATGGCCGGAGACCACGGAGCTCTCACCTGTTCCCACCTGCAGAACTACGACCCCGACCGAGCGCTCACCGACTACATCTCCAGACTGGAGGCGCTGCAGAGGAGGCTGGGGAGTGTGACATCAGGTAACACATACAGTACACTGTGTCCCAATTCTGGGACTATTTTATTTATATATACTATAAACGATATACTAACTTTTATAGCCACTGTCAATTGAAATTAAAGAGAAAGCAAAATGTATTTAATGTTTATTTTTGTTTCACCACCATCCACAATTAAATTTTTTCCAGCTGTGAGAAGCTAAACCAGAGACTAGTGTACATTTACAGCACACTCAGCTATCAAGAGTTTTTTGTCTGCAAATGTACTGTTTTGAGTGTACGTAATTTTCTCACTATACCAGTGTGAACACAATACATACTCAACATTCAAGAGGTTCAAGTCATCAAAACACTGTTAAAGGACACCAAAAAAACTAATTACGTAAATGTTGACTGATGATATTTCAGTGCCGTACCATGGAAAGAAAGAAAACGGTACTGTATATAATTTAAATGTATCACACACAAAATAAACTTCCTGTGCATCAGAAAGGTTTTACTTAAGAAGCTGTGAATACCAAAGCAATAACACGATAAACAAAGCCGCATTTTAAGGCAGTAGCTTGCACAGACACACACAAGATATAGTTTGACACTGTTAAAATATGTGTAGACTCTTCCTAAGTTACTGTGTGGGGGACTGAAGTTCAATTTAAAAATGGTTTGCATAAAATGAAACTCAATAAAGTAGTTTTGAAATTGACTTAACTAACTTTCTTTTTCTCCGCAGGTGCTTCTTCATATGCTCAATTGCACTTTGGCTTGAGAAGATAAATGCCGTCAAGTTACTTTGGCTTGAAGAAACTCAGTTGCCTTTTCTCGTGCTGAGCGCTCTGCTGTTTTCTATCAGTCAGGTGTGGACTGTATCTTTCCATGTGGACCAAAACACATTTTTTATTAGTGTACGACATGTTGTATTCAGGCTTTTTTGTCGCCAGCACTTGAAAAACAGCTATGTTTGTAATTTAATCTGCCTCTTTGTTGTGGATGAACTTCAATCATGTATATTTGTCTAATGCTAATTTAAGACCTTGTGATTAATTTATATGTTTGTGTTGTATGGGTGGAGCGTTATGTAGAGAATGTTTGGGTTTATTGTTAAGGAGGCTGCTACTGGATATTCTGAATCTACACTACACTGTGTTTTGTTTAGGCCCGACAGACTACAGAGGACATATGTAGAGAACGTATTTTTTTAAAGTGTAGGAGCTTTGAATTTTCTGGGTATTTTGTCAAAAACTGAAATAAAGAGGACTACATTATTTGAAAGAGTGTATTTTTCATTTCTTGTTTATCCACTGACTAAAAGATAAAACTCTTGTTTTCTTCTTTTTTACAAAGAAACAAAAACTTTGAGGGCAAAGGCAATGAAGATGATGAAGGTTGCTGTACTGAAACGCAGTGATTTGGCTGAAAAGTGTCGACTGTGTGGGAGCTGATTTTTTTGTTTCTTTATTGAAAGAAAAATTATGGAGCAAAAGAATGGAAAATCGCAAAGGAAAAATAAACCAAAATATGTCATGATCGGCAAAATATTTTCTGTAATAAGACATTTAATAGAGTTCTACGTTTGAAGTCCTACGAACAACAACACAGCTTGTGCAGTAACTTGCTGTTCACACAAAATATCAGTTGGAGATTTCTATTTTGAAGAATTCACATTGTGAATATTAGCATCTGTGTTCAAGTCAGAGTCATGCAGTCAGTGTAATTATCTCTGGAAAACTGGAAGACTTTCAAAAAGTCATGTATTAGTGTTGACATTTCAGTCCCAGTAAGCCCGAGCTTCACTTCAAACACTCGACACGTGTCTGACTGTTTCCTCGTGTCTTTGCCTCTCCAGTGTTTTCCTTCACTGTTTTCTCCTCTTGTATCTGATGACGGGGTTGTGAGGGGTGTGAATCATTGTGGTGTAGTTGATTGTGGGGAAATATCCGTCCACAAGGTCAAAGTCGTACATGCGCAGTAGAGTGGACCAGATGGTTTTGATCTGGACGTAGGCAAAGTTCTCCCCGATGCAGCGATGGCGGCCTGAAGAGCAGACAACACAGGTACAGTTTTGATTTGTTTGTTTAGACGTCTGTCTTTCTGCTGACATTGCGAGAAATAATCATTTTTGTACATAATTTAATTTCTAGTATGGTCAGTTCTAAACCTACAGATTTTTTTTGTTGACCGCATTTATCATGTTAACTATTGACAAATAGAATTATTTCTAAGTGAAATACTTCAGGGAGATTGCTGTGTTTTTAACAATGAACAAAAATTCAACTTTGCATTTAAGTGACTGCACTGAAACTTAAATGCAAAAATTTGTTTACAAGTGCGGCGCTAAGCTAACCTGGGTCGAACCTGTTTTTAAAAAATTACAGATTTTTCTCACCGGCTCCAAAAGGCACGTAGGCAAACTTCTCCCCTGCAGCGGGGTTGTCGTTGAGGTAGCGGTCAGGGTTGAACTCCATCCTCTCCACCCAGGTGTCGTGCAGACGGTGGTTGACAGTCGGGGAGACGCAGACCTGGTGGCCCACTGGAATGGTGTATCCTGCTGCAGTCTGAGAGAATAAGGGAGAAAACAACTGTTTCTACACTGTACTGAGAAATGGAGCATTAAAATTAAAAAGAAAATTTTTTTTTTTGCTGATATACTAAAAAGAAATTTACAGAATATGACTGTTTATGATTCAGGGCTGGAACATATCATAGTTGAGCAGCCAGGTGTTCTTACCTGAGGAGAGCGAGCCATCCTCATCATGGTCATGATGGGCGGGCGGAGACGCAGGGTCTCCTTCAAACAGCGCTCCAACAAGCTGAGATCTTTCAGCTGAGGACAAAACCAGAACAATATGAGGACTAACAAACTGTTTCTTAGTTTCATCTAATCGGCCCAGAGGAACCATTTCTTATAACAAAAGCATAAACTATTTGGAGCAAACTCATCCTCACCATAGTTACTCAGCCTGTGTCAAGGCCTGAAACATCCTTATAACCTCCCTTTCTTCTTCATGTACTGGGTAAATCATTAAAGACTCATGCAGTAAGCTTTAATCAAAGAGTTGCTACCATTTTGTACACAGTGCAGACGACAGTCCTTCAGCAGTCTTGATTTAGAGAACGTCACACATTTCAATGTTTATCGCTATAACTTTCTACAACCAGGAGGGGGAGCACCTCGTGTTTTGTCACTCAGTGACACAATCATGTAGGAAACACAGAGGTGGAGACGGCAAATAGCAATGTCAAAGTTTTAATTGGGAGATTGTGACTTTTTTATTATGTCATTGCAAATGGCATGATACAATGTAGCACTGTTGAGTTACCTATTTTAATTACTGTGCATTATTTTGTTGAAATAGGTTGTTTTTCACATGTTTTACATAAGGATGTAAAGTTAAGTTGTTATTGGAAAGATTTAAGTTACTGTAGTGTGTTTTAATTTTAGAAATGTTAATTATTTTTTTATATTGTGATAATAATTATGGTCAATATGAACTTCTGCATCGCCACAGGCCTACACTGCAACCAGTCTTACCTGATCAAAGTCGAGTGGAGGTAGGTCTTCTCCACACACGGCCCTCTGCTCGGCGCAGCAGCGCTCCTGCAGAGCTTTGTCTCTGGCCAGGAAGAAACCCATCCAGGCGCTGGTAGTAGAGGACGTGTGCTGACCCGCCAGCAGGAGACCAATCAGCATCCCCGAGATCTCGTTATCGTTCAGGGGTCGTCCGTCTCTGAGGGGGAAACAAATTTTTAGAACTGATATGGTTTTAAGGGCCATGATCATATTTTGTTTCCCAGTTCTGATAATATGAACTGTGTCTTTATATTGTCACAATGTGATGTGGTTAACCAGGGAGGCAAGACAAGTCAGACAAAAAATAGAATACAGTGGTCCTCAGCTCAGTTACCCCTTGCTTATATATTTAAATAAAGTAGTAAATTAACAAGTATTGCTGTCATGATGTGAGGTATATTGACTTTTACTGTTTTGTAATGAGAACCCTGTGACTTCTACCATCCAGCATCTAACAAAACAGTCAAAAGTCTTTGGAGACATACTATTAGATGTCTGGATGTATGTAATGATCCATTTAAACACAAAAAGGTTCCTGGATAATGTCCCTCTATATTGAAGCTATCTTACTTGTAGGTGGCCTCGATGAGGGTCTGCAGGATGTCGTCCGCTTTCTCTCCAGATTGCCTGCGCTTCTGAATCACCTTGAAGAAGATGTTCTTGATCTCTCTGTGAGCTCTGTCCCTTTTCCTAACAAGAAAGGTTATATTTGTGTTAAATAAATCTTTGGAAAATTGTACTGTACATCTGAAAAATGTGTATGGATGTGTTATTTTCTTTGAATAATTGTTCTGTTGTATTATAATAATGCTCAAGTTACTTTTCACGAAGGCCTTTCTTTCTAGTCAAATGAAATTCAGTTTCTGCTTCATCCTGTGCCAGATGTGGTGTCCACTGTCAACAGATGTGTGTCCTGAGCTCCTCCAGCAGGCCTACCTGAAGCTGGGCAGTGGCAGCCAGCCGGGCAGGAGCCAGGCAGCATGACTGAATCCTCCGTCCAGGTCGGCGTACAGCTGGGCCACTCGCTCATTCAGCATGCTGCGGATCTCCTTCCCGTGAAGGCAGCTGCTGGCCGTCAGGATGATCAGCTCAGACAAAGCCTCAAACAGGTCTGAAACATGCAAAAAGTTAATTCAGTTAACAAGAGGAACAGCAGCAATCTAAAGCAATCAGACAGACAGACAATATACCTGACATCCCTTGTTAATAGCTCTATTCGTTTGGTTGTTAAATAAATTACTACATGTCATTAGATGACAGTCTGTTAATGGTTAATCAGTTTACAGATATTTTGCACCAAGAAATTAGTGGTTTCTTATCATTACTCAATATTTTTTATGGGTAATAACAAACTTTACTTACTAACACAACAAACTGGAAGAAGTCTGATTAAAAGTGAATTATGTCACTTGTTCGTTTTCTAATATTCATGTTTTAATCAAGTGATTTGTGAAGGATCTTACTTCTCTCCCCGCTGTCTCCCCATCTCTGAAAATACTCGATGGTCTCTGCCTCGATGATTTTCACATGTTCCTTAAAACGAGCGATGTTCAGTCCGGTCTTCAACATCTTCTTTTGTTCCAGAAAGATCTGCAACATATTAAAGAAAGCCTGTATTATAGCTGATCTGATACAACTGCGATATACGCAGATTCATTTTCTAGAAATTATTAGCTTGGTAGGATCTTATCTCTTTCACTGATTTGACACTTTATTTCTAATGTACCCATGTGGATTTGTTAACAAACGTGATTTCACAGTTAAGGTGGACTCACAGGGTTCGGGACATCATAGGCTACTCCTTTGCCAAACACCGGAGTGGTCAGTCTGGAGTAGACGTCCTCTGCATTCAGGTCCTCGTTCTTGCTGTTAAACATCAGCGTGGCTGCTTCGCTGCCCAGCAGGTAGGTGAATGTACTCCCCACCATGGTGAAACTGAACACAGGGCCGTACTGTAGGTGGACAGCAGAGACACGGGTTAAAACAGTGCTAAGGGGGTCAGGGCAAAATAAATCTGAAGGGTTGCGAGACAAGTTATCCAATTCCTCTCCTATTTTGCTTTTTTTTGTGAATTCCTGAATAATTTCAGCTCTTAAGGCCTCTTAGACTTACTTTTTAAGACTTTTTATTCGCTGGTCATAACCCATATACATACAACTGATGATGATGGGTCACAAGTAGACAATGTCTTTTTCTTTTTTTTTAGGTGTCAAAGCCAAAAAAGTTATGAACCACTAGTTTAAAAAATCCTGAACAAGGTGGAAAGATCGGGCCAAGAGTGTACGTGTGTGAATCACACACATTTTTCAGAAATTTGTCCAAGTGATCTGTGTCTGCATGAGTGCAAACTGTAACATAGGGCTGCAACTAACAATTATTTTCATTACCAATTAACCTGTCTAGTAATTTCTTGATTAGTTGATGAATCATTTGCTCTGTATATTGTTTTAGAAATTAAAATTTATCAAAAACATATGGAAATTACTTTTGTCTGTCCAAAACTTTAAAATATTTAGTTAAATATCATGGAAGACTAAGAAAACCAGCCAATATTCATATTTGACAATATATCTGATATATCTGAAACTGTGAATTTGGGGGCATTTTTTTATTTTATTTTTTATTTCTCACCATAAAAACAGTTGCACATTTATCAACTAATAGTTTTAGTACTTACTTTTTCATAAGCATTTTCAAGAAATTCAATGGGACTTTTCCCAAATGCAATGGCATGGCCCAGGAAGGGGATGCTGGAGGGTATGTAAGGCGGGTAATCCTGTAAGAAGAAACATGATGAATACAAACTGACAAAGCATTTCAACAACCAGTTCTGGCGCAGAATTTTTCAAGTTTAGCTTCAACTTACCAGATCCTTCTCAGAGGACTGTTTGAGCAGCAACTTAGTAATATATCCCAGAGTGAGAGTGATGACAGAGGCTGCCAGCACCACGGAGGTCAGGTTGTCGTTCAGACTCCCAACAGTGTCCCCGAGCAGTTTGCTGCTCATTTCATACAAGTGCATCGACATTTTAACTTCCTCCGCTGGATCTGTCCTCTCAAAACAAACGTTTCACAGGCCCACTAAAGCCTGGAAGAAAGTCGCTTTGTGGTGCTAAAGTAAATGCTCACTTATTTAAAGTTTCAGCGGCTGCAGTCCATCTGATGCTCATGTTGGAGGGCAGTTGGTAATATTTCCCCAACATCTCTACCTGTCAGTACGGGTCCTGCCCCCGCCTGACCAACGGAGGCTTCCTATTGGCTGTTGACCGCGTGTCCGTCAAGCAACTGCCGCTGTTATTGGCTGCCGGTACCTGAACCGATGTCTTGCTATATGATGTCACTACAGCACGACGAACACGATCTGCGACATCGATTGTAAGGATTTTTGATTGACAGTTATTATCAAAATCGTTTTATTTGGCTTTAAACGTTTTCTTTCCCTTGAAACACGTTACAGAGTTCAGATGTCAGCCAGTGGTTCTTCTACCTGCAGCCCGCTTCTGTTTTCATGAAGAGTTAAAGATTGTGATCTGAATTAACCTACTGTCTCCAGCTTTGCCCACTTCTTTAGTATGGAGTCATAGGAGTGCCATAAAAAAGAAATCTGGGAAAGAATAATATAATAATAATTATAATATATATAATAATGTGGAAATATAAAGAGAAATAAATAAAAGAATAAATAAATGTATATGTGTGTGTGTGTGTATATATATATATATATTTCATTTGCTTTTCCCCTTTTGCTTTTGCTATTCCTTGAAGGGTCAAGCTGTTAATCAACTGGCTTTGGCCTTCCTGTCCTGGCTGAGTAGTCAATTCATGCACACATGAATCCTGCATTGGTGGGAGCTTTTTAGCGAAGACAACAGAAAGTAGATGCGATGCAAGGGCTGGATGCCAACCGCCATAGAACGAAGAAGAAGACGCGACGCAGATTTGCGCATGCGCAGTATGTACATGGTAGCGGTTTGAATCGGGGAAGGAAGAAAAGGATTTGCTTCCTAATGTGTGCTCCGGTGTTCCGGCCATTATCTGTTCATCTGCATGGAGAGGTCTATTTCTAATTTGCTGAGGCCTTTTTTCCTACATGCCATAATCTGCAACAG